>CM041782.1:91118837-91389687 GCA_023374045.1 Limonium bicolor
CCTCACCCTCTTCAAATTCAGGACCATCTCTATCAAGTGCTCAGCATTTACATTCCTTCAGATCTTTCGGCTTTTGACTTTTTTTCCCCTCCCCCTTCACCTGTCTTTTTTTTTACTCTTTACCTCCTCCTTCTCCACCTCATATTCAGATTCCTCATCATCACTACTCTCTGATGAGGTAAACAGCTTGACATCCTTCTGCTTCAAATTGGATCCTTATTCTTAGCCAAGATCAAAGCATTCCAAAATGCTTGATCTTCTTGAATTGAATTGATGTCTTCGTCTTGGTCACTTTCTGAGAAGAATCAGATTCAGAATCATTATCTGAGTCATCTATACGACCTTGCTTTTTTAACTCTTGAAACCTCTGCAAGTCCTCTCTCTTTTTGTTGTGCTCAAAACGTTTGGCAAATTCTCGATTGACTTCAATCTTTGATAGTTCTTTGGCAGTATTTTCATCATCACTATCAAATAGCTTCATTTTCTGTTGAAGCAATGAACAGCCTGCGAAAGAAGTATCACTTTACAAACTCCAGATATATAAGAATCGGGAATCTGAAATGCCTAAAAAGATTGCAATGTCACCACAAATGCACTTGAAATAACCAAACAGACAAACAATAACATCAAATGCGAGTAGTGGATCAACGGTATCAATCACACATCAAACTAATAGTTAAAACAAATTAAAAGCATTCATGAAAGTTCCTAATACTGCTCAAAACTGGAAGATTTATTCTATTCAACTAAACTACATCTATGAACATCAGAAGAAAGATTTATTTGGGTGCGGGGTAAGAAGAAGAAGACAGCAGCTTGAAAGAAGGGGAAAACCATCACTAATCTAAAAGTAACCCGGAAGCTTATACTCCAGCCTGGCTTTTGGATTCAGGAAACAGCAGGACTACGCTACTGCTTATAATGCTTATCGTTTGCTTCACAAGGTGCAACAGATAAAATAAAAAAACTTCTATTGTTATAATCGCCAGAGAGAATAAGATAAATCGAGTACATTACCGGATCCGGAATGAACTGTTTTCAGCCCCGTCTCATAGGGTGTGCGAGATGCAGGAGTTCCAGTGATATAATCTCAGCAGAAGCGAGAGCAGAGATCCAATGAAGATATGACATGAAAGACTTGGTTAGGGATTAGACAATTACATACTTTTTCGTTCATCTGTAATGTGAGTCTTGATTCTGCGTGAATAAGCAATTATGAATTTTGTTTATCAACGGTGGAATTTTTTTGCATTTCACATGTATTATTCTTGTCTGTTCTCTAATTGCTTCATATACTCATGTGTGATGTATATTCACAATAATTCATACTCTTTATACCACCAAATTCACATTATAATTAGTAAATATTCACATACTTAATTGTTATCTATATTCATATTCTCAATATTAAGTTTTTAATTGCTTTTGCGCCTTTATAATGTTTCTAATAAATTAACGAGTGTGTCATGAATTATTATTAATATTCATTTTTTTGTAACACAATTGTGTCTTTTCTTGTTTTCATATGTTATTCAATAAATAGATATTTTTTTTATTTCCATTTTTTCTCAAATTTAATTTCCTTCTAATTAGCCCTTTTTAAATAAACTTAGAACAAATCAATACTATGTGTCATTTGCCTCATAATTTGTAAGAAGATATAAAAAAATTAGATACAATATCCTTATTAAACTTGTTTCATATTAGATTGACTATGTAGATGTTGTTCTTAGTTCGATCCTGAGATATAAATAAAATATTACGTATTCTTCACTTGTAAGTTTTATTTTAATGCTTTGTGTAAAGAAGTGTGGCAATATATAATGCTTACATTTTAAAACTATAAAACATATAATTTTGAAAGGGGTTAATTTTGTTTTTTGTAATATTGAGTTTTTAATAATTAATAATTAGTTAATACTTTAATTAAATATTTTTTGTAATCTCTATTATCATTATTTGGTATGTTAATTTTTTTCATAAGGTTAGCTTTTTTTCGTTAGTTCATTATTTAGTTAGTTTATTTTAATCATGTTTTATAACACAATGTAATGGTCTACTATCGTTACTATTTTATATTAATCTATTATATTTTTTATAATAAACTTATTTTTTTCTTTATGTGTTAGGATTTGAGAGTGGTTGGTTTGGATGTATGATAGTTTGTGACCCAACTTTTTCGATATGTCATCACACTCGATCACACTCCAACACTTGATTTAGTTTATCAGTTACTCAAGTCTAGTTTTTAGGTATGAAGAATTCACTTATTACTTGGCTGCCCTGTGTGGTCTACACACACAAGAAATGATCTAGGTCGTATTCATGTTCGAGTCCAAGTCTCTATACGATCGACGAAGTCATCTCTCGTACCTAAGTGTTTTACTTAGTGTATTATATATATACTATATATATTTATATACTAAGCGTATTATATTAAGAATCCACATTCACATCACATTGTTCGTATATGTATGTTTATATAGGTCGAACTATAGTCGACATGGTATTAGCCCGATGGGCATTCGCGCAAGATAAAATAATGCGGGAATTAACAGATATTCACACACTTCATGTATACACATTCATCACAATCATTATTTAACACACATCAAATATCTGAGCCCGATGAGAAATCCTCATGACATCTCAAATCAAACCATCATATACCGTACACCTTAGACCTAGGATGCGCAGAGACCACTAAGCTCGTCGGGCGCCTCCGTCTGACGTACGATCTAAATATTAACACACTATAAGTCAATCACATGACTTATTTGAACTCGGTAAATCCGAACAGTACACGTAATCCCGATATTACATCCCCGGATTTCAACAGTTATTTGTTAAGGTATCGTTATACAAAACTCTTTACCCATAATACGTATAATACTCGGCTTTAAACAAAAGAGTCGGTTCTTATGAAACGTCTTAGTTAGCGTTTTCTAATGTTGGAATTTATATTCCTCCAACCCATATTATATATAAGTGTAACACTTATACTTAGGTTCATAAACTTTCGTATATAATTAGACTGATTCGGTTGCAGGCATAAGTATATGTTTATAACCTATAGTTGCATGTATTCATGCAACGTTAGTTTATATTACATATTATCTTACTATTCTTTATTAGACCTAGTGTTATACAACTCATTATTCATTATAACAAGTTATATTTGAATTTGAAACTTTATGACGTTGTAGTATATAATTATACTAATGAAATAACACTTGTCATTTATTATTGCATGGTTTGAAACCATATAAGATACATATACTTGTTACACATTGTATAACTTGCGCACGGTAATATACATATATCTATATATTGTTTTATGAAATGTAAGACCTTATATTATGTGCTACATCTTTCTATTTTATGTAAGATAATTATTATCACTAGTTGTATATTATTATACAACTTATATTAAGAATTCTATCTTAACATTATGTAACACTTTCATCATATGTTTATAACTGCTAAGGTTTATTTGATACTAACCTTAGTCTATAAATCCCATTTACTCATTATTTGTAACATTATTTCATGTGAATATTATTCCTTATACTAGCTTCATTAAATCACATTAATACTATATAATAGCTATAGTATTTTATATCATTGTTACCATAGTCTAAAAATATATTTTTTTGAATATTATACATGCGCTACAGCACTATAGTTTTATAAACTATATTTTGACCACATAATATTATACAATGTTACATTTATATCATTATACCATATAATATGATATTTTTACTCATTAAATATTATAACCTATAGTTTTAGGAAACTAATAACTATGGCCGAGAGGCACATATGTTATAAGGTCAAATTTCCATAACTTCTCTTACTCTTTATTTATTACAAACTCACCACACATTTTATCTTATGTTATAAGTATCATATATTATAACATTCCAACCTTATAATAAAATATAACCCATAGTTTTACAAAATCTATAATTATGGCCGAGAGGCCCTTAAGTTATAAATTTATTTTTCTCAATTCCCTTACTTTCTATTTATTACAAATACACCATATTTTATAACATGTCATTTTTATTATATGTTATATCATTTAAACATATAACATATGGCTTTATTATTTTTTTAAAGTTACGAACAGACCCTAGGGTCCGTTCTGATTTCATTTCCAGCACACTTATATTCACATAATTACAATCTTACCCCATATATTATGATATATCACAAGTAACTTATATTATATCATATTAACAATTATAATGTGTATAACCTATAGTTGTAGGTTACATAAATTACGAACAAACCCATGTCTGTTTTAAATTCCTTTTTCCGCCTAATTCCTTCCTTATTTACATATTGACCACAATTTATATCATATACTTCCTAAATGTCATTAAAACTATATATTATACACTTTTCTTTATAAAACCATTTATATAACTCCAAAAATTACCAAACTCTCTCCCAAGATGATATAAACTATCATAATAACTATTCTAACCCCAAAACTTTTGGTACTCACCATTCCTACCCCAATAATTTTATAACTTTCATTTTTAACTCATGATCTTACTATAAGATCATAATTTAATTATTTATGTCACTAGTTTTGGTCAAGGCTCCTAATATGGTCAATATTGACCTATTGACTACCAGTTTGACCGCAAGTTTTATTAATTATGATTTTGACCCCAAAATGCATTCGGTAATATTTATTTTTATTTTAAATTCATTTTAGCCTTAATATAACACAAAATTAAATGGCCTAAAGTGCATGGCCTTATTACAACATTTAACATAGAATAAATGTTACATATAAATGTCATAAATATACCATATTGTTACGGCTTATAGCATAGTTTTTCCTAATGTTCTCTAAAATCATATTTTTGTTATTTAACAAATTCCTATGACATTATATGTCACTTAAACCTTAGATTACCAACCAAAAATGTAATACAACATTATAATATATAGTTAAGCCATTTTAAGCCTTGTATGTTCTCGGCTTTCATTATAGTGTAACATAATGTTGGGCAAAAACCTAACGGTAAATTGTTGTTGGGGGTTTAACCTAACGGCAAGTGTACCGGTCGATTATAGCAAGTTTAAATCTCGGAGTATTCTCTGAGTATCGAACCAAAGGAGGCAGTGTCTAGTTTAATTTCTACTTACACACAAACAAGAATAATATAAAAATAACAGGAAATTTGGGGTTTTTGTATGTGATGGTGAATGCTGTAAAAGAGTTCACTAAGCAATAAATAACAGGTAAATAATTGATTTGATTTTGTTTGATAAGGGAAATTCCGGTTTACTACTTTTCTCTAGATTTGCAATTTCTTCCCCTAAGTGATTTCTACAGAATTCTGAATAAAACCCTAGAATAAGGATAACTCGTATTCGGTCTCCCGCTCCACGAATTCTAATTAGTAAAGACCGAATCCTAACTCTCGTTATGAATCCACTGTTTACTAATTGCTTTAAGCATAGTCTAGATTAATGGTCAGCTAGTGATCTAGAGGAATTACCATCTCTATACTAACTGGTTCTTTCCCTGTAGTCAATTGATAGCCGCAGTTCTCACTTATAAGCTAACAAACTCATAAACTCTCAATAATTGATCAGATTAAAAAGTTTAGGAATTCATAAGGGAAAGAACTTTATTCTATTGTACTGTAGAAAATCACAAAGGTTCAGAAATAATTAATCTAGAGATACATAGTAAACTGAAATTAAAAGTGACTACTCAGCCATAGACATAATACAATGCTCAATATAATAGCATAAGGATAGAGGGATTTAGCAGAAAAACTGATTTTAGGAGCCGTCGCCGATTCTGCAGTGTCCACTCTCGTCTGTGTCACGTCCGGCTATCTGGGGTCGGACGTCGATCCGGACGCGTTGTTCAGGGTCTGTCCGGATCCGGACGTCAATCCGGACGCGGCTAAATGAAGCGCCGTGAGCAGGTTTCTGTCTGTAACCGAGGGAGAATGAATATGGAGAAAGATTGGTGAATGGAGATGAAGGATTGATCGTGGATGAGCAGGTAATATGGAGGGAGAGGAGGGGAGTGTAGTGTTTAGACTAGAGCGTCTGGTACGAATTGAAATGGAAGCAGGAGCAGGGTTTAAATAGGCTTAGAATAAACACAGGTAGAGGTGAGTTTGGTGAATGTGGTGAGTGGGTAATTGATTGAGCATGGGTGTGTGTTAATTAATGTAGGGGTATGGGCTAAACCGCCGCTCGGATGATAATTGCGCCGAAAGCCTGATTATCAGCGCGATGCATTTTTATTTTTCGTTTCTGTGTGACGTCCGGATCTGTGTCCGGATCCGGACGTGAGACAGCGGTTTTGGATCTGAAACTCGGGTTGTGTCCGGATCTTTGTCCGGATCCGGACAAGACACATAAATTTGGATCTGGAATTGGGTCACGTCCGGCTTGCGTCCGAATTCGGACGTGTCTTTTGATGCGCGTCCGGATTTGCGTCCGGGTGAGTTTGGCCGGACGTGGCCAAGTTTTGCCTCTTTTTCCAGATTTGTTCCCCGTTTGTTGCGTTGCAATCCTTATGATGTAAAGTCTTCATTCCCTGGGGTTTTCCTATATTTATCACATAAAATGCGTCAATTCATATCAAAACATCAATCTTAGGAAAAACACAGAATAAGTGGGAAACATTGCTTAAATTGTTGCAGATTATAAGGTAATAAAACCCTAAAAAACCTATATGTTTCACACTTATCAACTTCCTCACACTTAAGCTTTTGCTTGTCCTCAAGCAAATAAGGAATAAGAATATCTCTAAAACCGTCAAATAATCTCAAGATTAAACAAGTGCAGGGTGAAATCAAACAAAGTGATAAATGAAAGAATAATCTTGCTCTTTAGAGGTAGGTTTTCACAAACAGTGAAAGAAGAACAATTTTGTAAAAGCATGGAGAAACTAGATTGTAGAAAACAAGTTAGCTTATCTTGGGACTTTCTACCAATTTTCATTCCTCTAACCTTTGGATGACAAGGGGTGTGAAGTAATGCCTTATTCCGCAATACCTTTCAACACCACGCACTCATGATCAAAAGTATAAATTTAACTGCAATTATCTCTTTTGTAAGCGAAAGCATTCATCTTCAAGAATTATGTATAAAACAAACTAATATTTGACATCTTGCAGAGTTATTCTGTAACCCAAACTTTTCTCTCTATCCTTGAGATGGTGTTGGGCCAACTATCCCAGATCCCGAGACTTAGGTAGATAGGTGTTAAGACACCCTTAAGACTTAATAACCGGATAGACGAGGCCTGCGATTGTTAGGAAAAAAAATTGATCAGTGGAGTACCTTGCCTATTCTTTTCATTCCCAACATTCACTTCATTTCCAAAATCCCAAGCTAAAATAATCTGGTTTCCACAACTAGCCAATCTACCAGATTTCAGTGAAAAGAGAGTATTTTAAAAAACTATTTATACAAACCTCAACAAGCAAAAAGATTCCTGCGGTTTTCACTTGGTTTAATTTCACTTGGTGTGCATAGGCATTAGAGCAGCAAAAAACAAGTGTGGCATTAAAGAACAACTGGCATGTTTTCAGGGAAAGGTCTTTCCTTCCTCACACTTAAGAGGAGCAATGTCCTCATTGGTCATAAAAGAAATGCAAGTAAAAGAACTTTCAAAACATGCGATACTCATAATAGATGCATGTGCAATAATTAACCCTTAACGCAAGCAAAAGCGGAACATCAATAAGTTAAAGTTGGAACTGAGACTCCCCTGGTGTCATAGATTGAGGAAGATGTTCTTCCTCACACTTGAAGTTTTGCTGGGGTCGAGATATGCCTCACTGAGTCACAGACAATATGCGTTTTGTGCAGAGTAAAAGTTGCTAATTTTCCATTGGCATGTACGACCACAGAATAAAGTGCATTAACTCGAACGACAGGGAATATTAGAATCGTATGAGTAATATTAGAGAAAGAATACTCCCCATAAGTCAAGCTTAGTAGACGTTTGCAAGTAGTGTGGTTCCATTTCCTGTACTTATAGCCGTTTGTTTCGCAGTAGAGGTGACATGTAAATTAATCATTTAAGAACGCTGCACTGCTCAGAGAAATAGGAACTTAGCATTTCATAATTAAAATACTACTAAATATAACCATTACCTTTTCACCTGTCAGTCTCGTGTTTTACCGTTAGTTGTAACAAACAAAAGTAAACCAAGTAAGTAAAAAAAAAAGTACAGAAAAACAAATAAAATAAATAAAGCAATAAAGAGGGGGATGACGGTCACTGAGGCGGCTGTGGTGGCGGGGCGCCCGCGCCCACCTGGGCAAGGAGCATCTGCAGGAGCTGGCTAGTCTGGGCCTGCTGAGCCGATGAGTCGGCCATGAACCGGGCTGCCTCGCTCTACCGAGCAGATGCCTCTGCGATGAACTGAGCGGCCTCTCTCTAAAAGGCATCACTGCGTTTCATGCGCTGGGTGATCAGAGCCTGGGTGTCTCGGAGAGTAGTCTGCTATGTCTGGAGGTGCTCCTGAGTCTGGCAGATGTCATCTATGTGTCCCTCCATGCGCACCTGGCGCTGCTGTACATCCCCGACCTACTGCTGTACATCCCTAAACCGCTGCTCCATACCCCCAAACCGCTACTCCATCCTCTGCTGCTGCTGGAGAATGGAGTTCATCATGGTCTGCATCTCTGGTGGGATGCTCATCACGGGAGGCATAGGAGGCGCCATGGTAGCAGTAGGCGCTAGAGTAGAGCTAGAGCTCGTAGAGGTGTTGGTGGATCCTAGGCCCGAGCTGCCCTTCACCCAACTGCCGTCATCGAGGCGCAAGAAGCCCCATCTCCTAAAGGTCCCGACAGATGGGTTGTCTCTCCTCTCTCATCTCGAGACCAGTGAAGACCTCCTCGGGGAGTGTGGAGGTGAGAAGATGCTGGATAAAGATAGGGAAGATGGGGGTGATCTTCTTCTTCTTCTTCGTCTTCTGATAAGTCACCACCTTGTGCAGCTGTCTGAACATCACGAAGGGGAGTGGGAGCTGCTGAGATGGTGGGCGCGGTCCGGCCAGGAGATAGTCGAGGAGAACACAATCCTCGTCAGAAGCATCATTTCCGGCATGTGGCCGGATCTGATGACTGAGGATCTCTGCAATGGTCTCTGGGGAAGGGAGGGGAGGAGAGCATATGGGAGTACGGTCTTATTCTCCTCACCCCGTTGTCGAGTAGTAGTACTCCCGACCGCTTGTAACCACCTAGACTTACTCTGCCTAAGCTCATCCTCCGTAAAATCTAGATGGGTCGCGTCATTATCCGGGAGGAATAAAAGAATACCAAAGGTCCCTAAGCTCATCCTCCGTAAAATCTAGATGGGTCGCGTCATTATCCGGGAGGAATAAAAGAATACCAAAGGTCTCAGGGGTTACCGCCACTGGGAACTGGCGCACGTAGGATGTGGTGCTGTTCGTCGTGTCTGAGGCCGTAGCATTGGTGTAGAATTCCCGTACTAGAGATGGGGAGAAGACGCCCTCGCCCATGCGCAAAATGCTGTCGATGCCCAAACCCTCAAAAATATCAGTGAGCCCAGTAGCAGCGGACGCCTCTGAGGTGATGCGCCGCTCGATGACGAAGGACCCGCTCTGCTCGTACCAGGCCCGGGCGGCAGCAGATATGAAACCGTCAGGGCGTAGTGGGGGTAGAGACTGGCTCTGTCTGATCGTCCGGGCGGGGGTCTCTCGAAGAGTACCCCGTGCATGTAGCACCTCCTCCTCTAGTTCTAGCCATCTATATGATAAACAAATGCATAAGAAACCGAAACAACATGAAACAGTAAAAAGAGAAACAACAGACACACAAATACCCGAAACCGATCAAGTAGCAAGTTCGATTTGAACATATTCTTGCACATAGTTAATCCATGAGAACAAGGCATTAAAACATCTAAACAGAGCAAATAATATATTAAACAGTATAACATAAACCTAGAAAACAATTGCAGAAAATTTGAAAAATTTGTACATGTCCGGATCTACGACCGGGTCAGTTTGGCCGGACGCAGATCCGGACGACGCACGAAAACCTAAAAATCACGCCGCACAACAAACTTCGAATTTCACTAAAATTCAACCTAAATCGCATCTCACAGGAATTCCACTATTTCGCATTTCGACGACAAATTCGCATCAACAACCACATAATAACTACCTAAACTACTGAAAATTGACTGAAATTTGAATTGAAATCTCAAAATCGAAAAACCTGTATCGGTTCTGTTTACGTTTCGAATTTAGGGGAAAAGTGTGGTCTGTGGCGATGGATCAGCGGCTTCGAGGCGATCTCCTGGTGGCGCCGCAGACAACAGTGGTGGTGATGGTGTTTGGCTGTGGTGGTGGCTAAAATGGAGGAAGGGGAAAGAAGGGTCGAGTGCTGTTCGGGTTCGTCGGAGGAAGAAAAGAGGAAAAAAGAAAGAACAAAGAAGAAAAGAAAGAAAGCGCGGCGCGACGTTTAGTCACGTCTGGGTTTCCATCCGGTTCCGGACGTGGCTAGATTTGTGAGTCCGGATTTGCGTCCGGCTAAACTTAGCCGGACACGTTGAGGTGTCTTTTTTTTATATATAATTACATTAAAAAAAACACTGTATAAAATACCTCATTGGATTTTAAAACTAAAAAGGAAATATTACCAAAAATAATCAAGCAAGACTAAAATAATCACAAGAAGAAGTGCAGAAATGAAATGGCAAGAGTGTTAAAGGACTCCCTGATTCGTGATGAGAAATGTTGTGATATTCCCCATACTTGAGTTCAGTTTAGCATCAAAGTGGAGTAACTGAAAGATCAAACCTGCAAAACCAGAAGAACTCAAGTGGAACCAGGCAGAGTTATTTATTCAAAGAGGGTAGTCGAGTCTTGCAGTAAAATAGTAAAATGTGAAAAAAATGCACAAGAGATCCAAAGAAAATTATATCCAACAAAAAGAAAGTGTAGAAGAGATTTTATACTGTGGGTGTTGCCTCCCACCAAGCTGCCCATCTTTTCGGTCTTTGGCTAGACCTTGGTGCTTCAGTTTGAAGAATCAGGATCCCGGAGCCAAAGTGTTGAATGAACCATATCAACATCGCTCCCTTGGTACAACTTCAGCTGTGATCCATTACCTTGAATGCTTCCCCTTTTCGTTGACCACACCAATGACTCCATAAGGGGAAACAACTGTAATTGTGAATGGACTTGACCAGCGAGATTTCAGCTTTCCCGGAAATAGTTTCAGTCTTGAATTGAACATTAGCACTCGGTCACCAATCTGAAACTCCCTTTTCACAAGCAATTTATCATGCCATCTCTTAGTCCGTTCCTTGTAGATCTTGGCATTTTCATAGGTTTCCTCTTGAATTCATCCAGTTCACAAAGCTGCAGTTTCCTTTCCTCACCGGCCTTCTGAAGATCACAGTTCAGAACTTTAAGTGCCCAGAAAGATTTATGTTCTAGTTCTACCGAAATATGACGCCATTTTCAAAAACCAACTTGTAAGGAGACATTCCCAAAGGTGTCTTATAAGCTATCCGGTAAGCCCACAAAGCATCATCCAATTTCATAGACCAATCCTTACGGGATGAACTAACAGATTTCTGTAGAATCCACTTAATCTCCTTGTTAGTCACCACAGCTTGCCCATTGGTCTGTGGATGATAAGGTAAGGATACCTTATGTCTTACGCCGTACTTTTGCAACAAAGCTTCAAACTGCTTGTTACAAAAGTGAGATCCTCCATCACTTATGATTGCTCGTGGTACACCAAACCTAGTGAAAATGTTTTTCTTCAAAAATCTCAGCACAACCTTTGCATCATTAGTAGGCGCAGCCACTGCTTCAGCCCATTTAGTCACGTAATCTACAGCTACCAAAATGTAGAGGTTCGAATGTGAAGAAGGAAATGGCCCCATGAAGTCAATCCCCCACAAATCAAATGGCTCAACCTCCAAGATATAATTCAAGGGCATCTCAAGTTTACGTGAAAGGTTACCTTGGCGCTGACAGCTATCACATGTGGACACAAATGTATGGCAGTCTTTATGTAGCGTCTTCCAAAAGAAACCTGCCTCCAACACCTTAGCTGTTGTCTTGGCTGGCCCGAAGTGTCCTCCAGCTTCTCTTGAATGATAGTGGACAAGGATGTCACGTGTCTCAGTCTCCGGGACACACCGACGAATAATTCCATCACCACAAACCTTGAACAAGAATGGATCATCCCACCGGTATTGCTTAACAGTGGAAAAGAATTTCTTCCGCTGCTGATAGGACATCTCTTGTGGCAAAATCTGCTTAGCAAGGTAATTCGCAATATCGGCATACCAAGGATCCTCCTTAAAACCAATTGCATACACCAGCTCATGAGGAAAGTATTCATTAATTGATATACCGTTATCAGGAACTTGCATCCGTGATAAATGATCAGCAACTCCGTTCTGTACTCGGGTTTGTCTCTCACCTCAATGTCGAACTCCTGTAAGAGTAGTATCCATCTGATTAACCGGGGCTTAGCATCAGCTTTCTGGAACAAATACCTCAAAGCAGAATGATTAGTATGTATGATGACTTTGCTCCCGATGATGTATGGTATGAACTTGTCACAAGCATAAAACAATGGCCAACAGCTCCTTCTCTGTGGTGGCATAGTTTTTCTGAGCGTCATTGAGCGTCTTGCTGGCATAATAAACAACTCGCAGCACCTTCTTGTGCCTTTGACCGAGGACTGCTCCCACAACAAAGTCGCTCGCATCACACATGATCTCGAAGGGTAAGGACCAATCAGGAGCAACAACAACAGGAGCAGATGCTAGCTTTTCCTTGATGATGATAAATGCCTCAAGACATTTTTTGGTGAATTTGAATTTTGCATCCTTGGCCAGCAAGTCACACAACGGCTTAGATATCTTTGAAAAGTCTTTAATGAACCATCTGTAGAAGCCCGCATGACCTAGGAAACTCCTCACATCTTTTACTGTTGCTGGTGGTGGTAATTTATCGATCACTTCAACCTTAGCCTTGTCCACCTCAATGCCCCTACTAGAGATCTTGTGTCCCAGCACAATGCCCTCTTGCACCATGAAGTGGCACTTTTCCCAGTTTATGACTAAATTGGTTTCTCTGCACCTGTTAATATATGATCCAATTTTCCAAACAAGAATCAAACGTTAGTCCAAAAACTGAAAAATCATCCATGAATACCTCGATGCATTTTTCAATATAGTCGGAAAATATGGCCGTCATGCAGCGCTGGAAGGTAGCTGGAGCGTTACATAAACCGAAGGGCATGCGTCGGTAGGCATACGTGCCATATGGGCATGTGAAAGTTGTTTTCTCTTGGTCCTCTTCAGCAATAGGTATCTGAAAATACCCAGAGTAACCATCCAAGAAACAGTAATATTTATGTCCTGAAAGTCTCTCCAACATTTGGTCAATGAAAGGAAGAGGGAAATGATCTTTTCTAGTTGCAGCATTCAACTTTCGATAGTCAATGCACACTCTATGCCCTGTAATAGTTCTCTGAGGAACTAACTCACCTTTATCATTGGGAACTACAGTAAATCCCCCTTCTTGGGCACTACCTGCGTAGGGCTCACCCACTCACTATCAGAAATTGCATAAATAATACCTGCATCGAGAAGCTTAATGACTTCTTTCTTTACCACCTCCTTCATGTTTGGGTTCAATCTTCTCTGGGGTTGAACTAGTGGTTTAAAGTTTTCTTCAAGAAAGATGCGGTGTGTGCAAAAGTGAGGAGCTATCCCCTGGATATCAGCGATTGACCAACTTACCGCCTTCTTGTTCTTCCTAAGCACCTGCACTAGTTGCTCCTCTTGTTTATCAGTTAGTTCTGCAGAGATAATGACAGGCAAACTAGAGGGCTCAATTAAGAAAACATATTTTAGATGGCTCGGGAGAGGTTTCAGCTCCAAGGATGGTGGTTCTTTGATAGAGGGAATCAACTCCTGAGGTTCCCTTTCTAGCTTTTCACTCTCCATTCTGGGACCTTTTCGATATCGTCCTCCTGCTGATAATTAGAATGCCACAACAGAGACCTCCGGATCATCATGAATTCCATCTATGGATTCCACTAAGCACTTCTCTAGCTCATCGATGTCAGCAGGGCTAAATATATAATCCTGCAGTAGAGAGTCAATAGATTCCAAACTAAAGCAAGCATGTATGTCAGATGGGTGTTTCGTAACCTTTGACATGTCAAAAATAAGCTGTTCATCATGCATTCTCAATATTATCTTACCACCCTCAACATCAATGAGGGTTCTAGCTGTTCGCATAAATGGGCGCCCAAGGATTAGTGGTACTTCTTTGTCTCCTCCATATCTAAGATCACAAACAGCAGGGAAAACAAAAGTACCAACTGAAACAACCAAATCTCGCACTACTCCTTCGGTAAAATAATGGATCTATCTCTGCTAGCTGAAGAGTGATAGGGTGGGTTCACATTCACCTAATCCAAGTTTAAGGTACATAGACATAGGCATTAATTGATGCTAGCACCCAAATCACATAGTCCCTTACCACAGTTGATACTACCTATAGAACATGGGATGATAGGGAGACCTGGATCATCGAGCTTCGGGGGAAGCTTTTTAGTGAGCACAGCAGAAACTCTCTCTGTCAACTGGACCATTTCCTTCTCTATCAATGACCTTCTATTTGAGAGGATATCTTTCATGAATTTTGCATAGATAGACATTTGCTTTAACGCATCTGCAAAAGGAATATTTATGGTTAGTTTCTTAAAGATGCTCAAAAACTTACCGAACTGCTCATCAAGGTCTTTCTTCTTTAGTCTGTTCGGGAACGGAATGAGCAACTCAACAGCTGCTTTCTGTGATAGTTTGGGAACATGGGTAGATTTGTTTGACGTCTCATTCTCTGATTGTTTAGGTTCGCCAGCTGGCACATTCTTCAACACTGGTTGCTCAACATTTTCAACCTCTTGACCAGCATCATTTTCTTTATCGGGTTGATTGGGAGTATCAAAGCACGGGATCAGGGGTCGGGTGATCAAGCTGTCTACCACTTCTCAAGTTTATTGCTTTAGCATACTCTCTTGGATTCATCTCTGGTTGACTAGGCAAGGCCCTGCAGGTCTCTCTAAAAGCTTCTGACTAATCTGAGCCAATTGAGTTTCCATTCGCTTATTGTAAGCCTTTTGTTCTTGCATGAACGCTTTTGGTTGTTGTTGATTTCATCTTGCTCATTGAATCTGGCTTTTTTGATGCAATGAATTCGCTCATCATAGCTTCCCAAATTGAGGATACTACTAGCTCCTTGACCTTGCATCTGTTGGTTCTGAGGAGGTCTCTGATAAGACTGATTATATTGTTGTGGTGCCTTCTGATTGTAGTTGTTGCTCTAAACCTTTGCTGCTGATATCCCTGATTGCTCTGGTTGTTATAGAAATTTCCCTGTCTGTTCCCCAGGTAATTCACCTCTTCACTTGGTTGAGGTGTACACTGACACAAGTTTGAACTTCTACCACAATACTCACATTGAGGAATGAATCAGTGATAGCCGATGCATTTGATTTTGGATTCATCAATGTGCACATCTTTTCAAACTGCTTCGACATGCTATCCATCTTAGCAGCTAAGAGGGTATTCGAGTCTACCTCATAAATTCCTGCATTCTTCTTTGGAAAGATCTCAGTAGCAGCTCTAGCACCTCCCCATTGGTTAGCTGAATTGGAAAGAGTTTCCAACAACTCCTTTATCCTGGTGATTGGAAGCTCCATAAGACTTCCTCCTGCACAGGTATCAACTAATAGACGGCTCTGGGGTCTAGAATCCTTATAAAATGATTGCAATACAACTTCTTCTCCCAGACCATGATGTGGTACTCTTCTTACAATTCCTTTGAATCGCTCCCAAGCTTCAGAAAGAGTTTCACCGCTATACTGTTTGAAGTTTGTGATCTCACCTCTCATTGACAGCATTCGGGACGGTGGAAAGTACTTTGCTAGGAACGCATTTGCCAGCTCACTCCAAGAAGTGATACTGTTTGGAGATAGGGAGTTCAGCCACTCTGCAGCTCTGTCCCTGAGTGAAAAAGGAAACAAGGTTAACCTGGCTACCTCTTGAGAAGCTGGTGTTGAACATGCTCCAACCAATCGCAGGAAGGATGTGAGATGGATGTTTGGATCTTCTATAACCGTCCCACTGAAATGTGGTGCGTTCAGGACCATCGTGATGTAATGCGTCTTGAACTGCCACTTTTCTCCTACCGGCAGTGCAGAGATCACTATAGGCGATGTGAGCCCCTCCACATTCGGACGAGTATAATCATTCATCCTTCTTGCTTGGTTGCTGACGTGTTCCCCCATAATTGACTCCTCTGGGGTGATCGTATCAGCCGATGGATCTCTTAGAGGTACCTCCTGCTCAAGTGGAGGATCCAGGACTAATCTTTTTCGAATCCTTCTTGCTACTCTGTCTATTTCTGGTTCAATTTCAACTCAGGATTTCCAGCTGCACGAGTTGTAACCATATACCAAAATCAGATAACTGAGAGTGTTTTTGTGAAGTTGTAAAAGTGAACTTAATCGGATAACACCAGAACCAAAATAAGAACCAATCGCACAAAGCTAAGAAAATGAACAAAAGAAAAATAAAATAAAATAAAACAAAGCAAGAATAAACAAACAAAAACAAAACACAATTAAATAAGATAATACCAATATAAAATTAAACTAAATAATCGTGCCTCCCCGGCAGCGGCGCCAAAAACTTGTTGGGAAAAAACCTAACGGTAATTGTTGTTGGGGGTTTAACCTAACGGCAAGTGTACCGGTCGATTATAGCAAGTTTAAATCTCGGAGTATTCTCTGAGTATCAAACCAAAGGAGGCAGTGTCTAGTTTAATTTCTACTTACACACAAAACAAGATAATATAAAAATAACAGGAAATTGGGGGTTTTTGTATGTGATGGTGAATGTTGTAAAAGAGTTCACTAAGCAATAAATAACAGTAAATAATTGATTTGATTTTGTTTGATAAGGGAAATTCCGGTTTACTACTTTTCTCTATATTTGCAATTTCTTCCCCTAAGTGATTTCTCTACAGAATTTTGAATAAACCCTAGAATAGGATAACTCGTATTCGGTCTCTCCCCTCCACGAATTCTAATTAGCAAAGACCGAATCCTAACTCTCGTTATGAATCCACTGTTTTACTAATTGCTTTAAGCATAGTCTAGATTAATGGCCACTAGTGGTCTAGAGGAATTACTGTAACACCCCTACTAATTCGGTTCCTAATAGTCCTATAATGTCGCGCACAATAATATCTCGCAGCGGTAAATAATAAACTATCGCCCTAATGGTGTCACTGTTATCACTCGCCCATACGGGTGATAACGAATTACCTGATAATCAACTTGCGAAACGTATTCCCGCAGTGACCACAAGAGATAGATAGTAGAACTTTAAACAACTTAAAAACAAATCTAACATCAACAATTATTACAGACCGTGAGCATCTAAACCAAACACACCTCGGTTAAACAACCCGAGTCCAAACAACCTGAGTATCACACCGTACCAAGTCTAAACCAACAGTAATATCACAATAGTCACGCCTCGCTGCGACCCACCAGCTAGTCACCTGCATGAAAGTGGTTTGTGGTATGGAATCAGCCCCTGCTGAGTATGTCATCACATGCCCCGTCATGCCCCAAAGACCCCTCAATTATTTGGTCGAGAGCATGAGGTTCATTACATGCAATACCGTTTTAATATTTAAAACTGTAAACAATTAACAGTAACATCCATACAATAAACACAACCATCACCATATATAATATAATCACATGTATAACCAATGAACAACCAAGCGAAACAACGAGAACAATAAACAAGTACTAGTTCTCGTCCATGGTGTAGATACAATATCGTTCGCCACTGTATAATTCTTAACTGTATTATTTGTTCAGTTATACCTAGTGACAATGCCTCGTTAAAACGACATGTCTCTAGTTACCCATATATTATGGCGGGTCACCCACGGCAGTAGCCACTCCAACGGTAGAGTCTCCGACCAACGAGCCATTCTAGCTCACGGGAAATTTTCTTGATACTTGCGGACCCGTACGCGGACATCCTGGTATCGTTTTTGTGATCACAGCGCGCACCAAGAGCCACATCCTCCGGCTTTACTTTCCTTCCTTAGTTAATTATTTATTCCATCGCATCGCATTACCAAATTTTCCTAACACAGCAGACTAAGGTCATTAGTCCAATCCAGAGTCTGTAAACTCGGGATCCAGTGTTAGATACAAGAGCGGCGTATAGAAAGGCCAATGCTCCGTATAAAAGTCTCGGATAATATGTATATCTTATTATCCTAGTGCTACAACGTTTTTCTGACGATCCTTATATTTCATATAAGATAGCACTATAGCCGCTAGTTCGTTTTATATATATAGGTCCATATATACGAACCGGTACTGTTAACTCAACAACAGTAATAATAAGCAGCTATAAATATACAATTCATGCATATTAATTATCACATTCAGACAAACAATCTTATCACAGATCACACAGAAGTCTGAACTGAGGAAGCCCTCAGAGACAATCAGAGACACATAACAACATACCGTTCACCCTGGTGTATTACGGTGGAGTATGAATCAGCAAGATCTTATGCTCCTTGTGTAGTCTCTAACAGTCTAAACAATACATAATGCTACTGATTAGCACACGGTATAACAATACAATCCTACGGTACCCCGTACCGTCACTAACAACTCCCGGTTAACCCCCCGTTATAAACTGTCAATGTTTGTCGGGCTTTCGGTTTAACTTGAGATTTGGAAAGTGTTACATTACATGCGTAGTCTTATCTCGTATATTAATATACGTATTGTTGGACTTTGTTATCGCATGTAACTTAATGTATAATTGTAGATCGTATAGTTTGTTTCTTTATTGCATGTATGATTCTTTGTCATGCACTATACACCTCACCTTAGTATTTATTTTTTTTTCTAAGGTTTGTCTCTTTTTTTAAGTTCAATGTGGTATAATTCATATGTAAACAATACTTTGAATTATAAATCCTTATCATCTCATGTATACTCTTAACATTAGAATTCCACATCTAATGTTTTGTAATTCTTTTCCCTTTTATCATGTGTCATTTTAATATGAAAACACATGGTCATTAACCATATTATATTTTTCCACCATAGCATATATTTATTTATGTGTATGTATTGTGGAACTATTTTCCATATGGTAAATCTTATAATATATATTCATTCTTTTTAATGAATACCTCTTATATTATAAATGTTATAACTCTTATAACATTAAAAACCATATTATAGATTCCATTTAAAAATGTTAATATTTCCGAACAGCACCCATGTTCTTAAATATTTACAAAATCCACCACCTAGTTAATATAATGTTACATTATAGTTATATAACATATATTATGACATTTAAGTCATTAAAACAATTATAACCTATAGTTATATTTTGTTTATAAAATACCAAATAGTCCCTTATATTTTCGGCTTCCATTATATACCACTAAACTTCTATAAATCACAAATCTTCCCAATTTATAATACATAGTTTTCTAATTTCATTACAACTATATATTATACACATATCTTTATAAAACCTTTTATACCATTCCAAAAATTACCAAACTATACCAAAAGGTTATAAATATTATTCCTAACCTTATACTTCCTTTAAATCTCGGTTTTTACCCCTTTGTTACCCATTTGTAACAATGTTATAAAATACCATATATTATACTTATATAATTCATATAAACTCCAAATTTAACCAAATAAATTTCTAAAAGTTCCTAATAACCTAAGGTTTGTACTAAACTCCATTTAGTACCCCAAGTTTTCGGAAATTACATTATAGCCCCATCTCTTTTAAATCTTTTACAAATTAATACTTATCTTAATATAAGATTGTATTTTAATTTCTTAAATTTTCCAAACTTGGTCAAAGTCTCCTATATAGTCAACTTTGACTTCTAATACCAAATGGGAACCAATTTTTCGGTAATCACTAATAATAACCTATACTTTTCTATTTTTACAATTTTGACCCAAACTTTATAAAATGTTATAATTTTTATTAAATTCATTAAAAACCCTAAATTGCTCTAAATTAAGCCCACGGCTTTCTAATTTCCTAGTAATTACGAATTGGCCCCAATTTTAATTATAAGCATAATAAAACTAAATAAGCTTATAAACTTAAATTAAAATGGCCTAATGACATGGCCTTATTACAACCTTGAACTTGCAAAATAAATTACACAATAAATGTCTCAAATATAGCATATTTTCGGCCTCACTTTGGTTTAATTATTTTTCCACATAATGTCATATTTTGACCATTATGTTAATTAAATCTCTTAAATGACTAGCTTAATTTATCTTAGCCATTTTTTTCCATTTTTAGGTCAATATGACCTATATATGTAATTTCACTCTCGGCCATATATATATATATGCTTAAAATTATAAAAATCATAAGTTTAAGGGTGTTTATACCTTGGTTATTCCTTGTATGGGCTCGGTCACTTGTAGGAAAATTCACCACTTGATTTAGACATGTTTAATACACAAAAACAAGATATGGTTACACTCCAAGCTTGAGTTTAACCATAAGGAATAATTAATGTAAGATTTAAGGCAAAAACACCTTAAAAATGCAAGGGAAGTTCTAGGTGGGTTTCGACCTGAACCAAACACACCACAAGGTGTTAGATCCACCATATTGACATAGGAATAGTTAGATCACAACAAGCTACCTTGTTATTAGGTTTTACCTTGGAAATGCCTTAAAAGAGGGTATTTCTCTTGGATCTTGGTCACCCTTGCTCCAAATGGCTAACCAACTGAATGAATATGTAAATATGAAGATTATGAGTGTATAAACTCATAAAAATCAAAAGAAAGAAACCGTATGAAGAGTGGAGATCCTTAAGGTATGTTTTTACCTTAAATGTAGTTTTGAACAACCTTGGTCCCTCTACTGGTCTCAACCGAGTTTAGCTCTTGTTATAACCTTAGAACACTGAGAATAAGCCATAGGAATTGATGAGCCACGAATCTAGGTGTTGGTAGTGAAGAGATGAAGAAAAAGGGCTAAAAATGACATTAAAACACTTACCTTAAGAGCTTAGGAGCTAGGCTTGCCTTCCATGCTCAAGAACAAGCCTTGAGAGCTTCAAGGAAGGAGGAGAGCTCGGTTGGAGAGGATGGGATCGGACAAGAGGAAGGAGAAGGTGGGAAAGGCTTGAATAATTGAAAAAAAGGTAGGTTACTATTGCAAATTGAACATTAGGTAGCAATTTGTCTACTAATAATTGTGAGCTGTCTCCTCTATTATTTCCAGCCGATCTCCATGGTCCAAATGGGTCAACTAATTGACCATTGACCATGCTTGGTCAATATTGACTCATGCGGGCCCACTTTAGGGTTTTATTAATATTTTAATATTAAATTTGTAAAATTCGTAAATTTCTGGAATTAAATTCCTATATGATATAATATGATAAGATATCATATTTAAGGGTAATTATAATTTTTAAGCCCATTAAAAATCAATTTAAAAGGCAATCTCACAAAAACTGCTTTAAGGTGTTTTAGCGCACATTTTTGTGTCACAGGGTGTTCCTGAGCTTAGTTCTCCTTGAGAATGGTTTTATTGTGTTCCTTGCTTCATTATAATACTTAGGAATCCACTTTGGATCCTATTTGAGGTGATACAACCTTTATGGTGTCTTAAAGCACATTTTTTGGCTTTACCGATCTTAAGGCGTGTTTTGCCTTGTTGAGATCTTTTAGATTGTTCCCCAATAATATTTAGATGTTTAATAATCATCTTAGATCATTAATAGATCATTTAGTTATATTTTAAAGATTAGGGGTATTTCAATTACCATCTCTATACAACTGGTTCTTTCCCTCCCTTTCCCTTAGTCAATTGATAGGCGCAGTTCTCACTTATAAGCTAACAAACTGATAACTCAATAATTGATCAGACTAAAAAGTTTAGGAATCATAAGGAAAAGAACTTTATTCTATTGTACTGCAGAAAATCACAAAGGTTCAGAAATATTAATCTAGAGATACATAGTAAACCGAAATTAAAAGTGACTACTCAGCCATAGACATAATAACAATGCTCAATATAAATAGCATAAGGATAGGGGATTTAGCAGAAAACTGATTTTAGGAGCCGTCACCGATTCTGCAGTGTCCACTCTTGTCTGTGTCACGTCCGGCTATCTGGGGTCGGACGTCGATCCGGACGCGTTGTTCAGGGTCTGTCCGGATCTGGACGTCAATCCGGACACGGCTAAATGAAGCGTCGTGGGTAGGTTTCTGTCTGTAACTGAGGGAGAATGAATATGGAGAAAGATTGGTGAATGGAGATGAAGGATTGATCGTGGATGAGCAAGTAATATGGAGGGAGAGAGGAGAGTGTAGTGTTTAGACTAGAGCATCTGGTACGAATTAAAATGGAAGCAGGAGCAGGGTTTAAATAGGCTTAGAAATAAAACACAGGTTAGTGGTGAGTTTGGTGAATGTGGTGAGTGGGTAATTGATTGAGCATGGGTGTGTGTTAATTAATGTAGGGGTATGGCTAAACCGCGCGCTCGGCTAATAATTGCGCCAAAAGCCTGATTATCAGCGTGATGCATTTTTATTTTCGTTCTGTGTGACGTCCGGATCTGTGTCTGATAAGCCTCAGACTTATCATGTTTTAGTATACTTAATTATAAGATTATTAGCCAAATTAAGGTTAGAATAATTAATATTTATGCTATATTATGTATTAAGTCTATTATTTGTTCGATTGATGTTTCTATATGTTTTTCCATACAAGGAGACATTTCTGACCACAATGCCGGACATAAGGCCGGATCATACCTGCACGGCACAAGCATGGAGCAGAAAAGCACTCTATGTGCGGGTATTTGCCGGGTATATCCAATCCGGCATACATGAGAAAAGTCGCCTCGATGACCAGACGATGGCAGTTAATGACCGTTGCCAAACCAACCTATGCCGGGTATGGTGCCGGACATATCCTGTCCGGCACAGGTACCTTTTCGCGCAGATTTGGCGGTTTCGACCGTTAGCAGTTGGGCACGTGGTTATTATATGCCGGATATAATTGGCACGGCATCACATCCGGCACGAGAAGAATGTGGTGCCTATAAATAGGACGGGGCTACACTTTTCAACACACTTCAACATCATATTACACTCCATTCATTACTCCATTTCCGCCTCATTCCAAGGTGTTGGTGTCCAAGGAAGTTCTATGCAACTTTCCACGCGAAGAGAAGAATCCATGGCGGGTTAAGGCTACATCCAATCTTCTTATCTCCTGTGTATTCTCTCTCTCGATTTGTGTGGATGGTGGAGTAGGAATTCCTTGTTTTATTCTTTGGTTAGGGAATGAAACTCTCCTTGTAAAACAATGTGTTCTTCTAAATATAATTTCAAGTTTATTTTGAGTAAGGTTCTTATTGTAAGAGAATTGGTTGATCTCTTATTCTCTTAATGCAATTCTACTTGAGGAGGATATATCCAAAAGTAGAATAGGTAGACTCTCTTAATGATCTTCCTACTCTCTTCTTATGAATTAAGAGTTAGTAGTAAGAGTGAGAATTAACCCATCTTTCCCATTCCTTGTTCATTTCGTGGCATGACATATGCTCGAATTGTTAATGGGTAGTGAGTCTTCTGTTTTCTTTCTCGAAAACTGGAATAAGAATAAGCATATTGACTATGCCGGATGCACTGCCGGGTGGCCAATGTCCGGTATTTCAAAGTCTTTGAATACGCCGTGCATCTGGTATCCGGCAAGACCCCGGCGCATTCATTGTTGGTTAATTCGAAGGCTTGTGTTATGTTTCGAGTTCATATTGATACTTATATGGTTTTAAGCCCTAAATCAAGAATAATCTCCTTGTAAATACCACTTAGTTTAGTTAAGTTTTAATTAGGATTAGAAAATTGTTCAATTTCCCCCCTTGTCATAGAATAGGTTATTACCGGATTAGGACTAATTTTCTATAAGTCCCTTGGGTACGATACTCTCGGTCGTAATATATTTACACTATACTCCGACCGGGTTTTATTTTGCTACCCGTAGTAGAGTTGTAGGTTTAGTTATTTATTTTATTCTGTTGTATATAGTTTTTCCTCCTACAATTTTTCGTTTAGCAAATTGGCGCCGTTGCCGGGGACTTGGAATTAGTCCAAGTCCTAAAATTGGTAATCGCCCTATTCTTTTCTCTCTTTTCTTTTTCTTTATTCTTTAAATTAATACGTTCATTATTATTATTTTTTTTAACTAATTGAGTATGCCGGATCCACCGCCGGGCGTGGTGAGCCCGGCATTTGCAGAAAATGATTCAATGCCGGCTATATATAAGCCGCAACGTATCCGGCATGTGTAATTTCACTTTCTTCTTCTTTTTATTTTTTTCTGGAAATTGTTAGATTTTCACTTAATACATTCTTTATTCTTCTAATTGTTTTATAGATATTTGATTCATTAATTTTATTCATTAATTTTATTCATTGATTAACCTAATCCTTATTTATATGTGTGTGCCGTGAACTATGCCGGTTATGCTTACCCGGCCTACTAAAAAAACGTATGCCGGATGCGTGATATCCGGCATGTAACCCGGCACTTAGCGAATTCAGAAGAGGCGCCCCAGTGAGACATGCCGTGATCATGGCCGGGTATGCGTTACCCGGCATTGTAAAATGTTCATTGTGCGGTTGTAACTAACCCGGCAAACTACCCGGCATGTCGCGGGTTCTGAAAAAAAATAACAGCGGGTAAGTTGGGTTTTACAGACCCACTTTTTACCCCACCAAAACACGCCGCACCCGCACCCCAACGCCAAAGCTCAGTCGCCGCCCTAAGCTCCAAGGAGATTTCCACCAATCGTCGCCCAGCAACGCCCAGCACACCAAAGCTCAGTGGCCCAAAAGAATCAACTCCAGACAATCAAAAGAAATAGGTTCCTCTATCCCATATTTTCGAATTCGTTTTTTTTTTACTGCTGTTAGTTCAATGTGACGTTTCTTTTTTAGATTCGAAGCTTAGTATGGTGAATTAGGGATTTCGGAACCTTATGTAGTTAAGTTATGAGATCTGGAGTGATTCTGTAAGTTTCTGAAAAATTCTGGGTTCAAAGTTTGAATATGCCGGATGCGAGCTGTCCGGCATCTTATCCGGCATTCGTTTGATTCATATGCCGGGTAGATCCTGTCCGGCATCCTGCCCGGCACGCCTGTCTGAGTAACTCTTCTTTGCTCATTTCGACTGACTTCTGAACTGATGCTTGGGATAATATGGTGTGATAATTTTTGCGATTGTACATCTGAATTACAGGGATATGGCACCTCTTTAGTTCCAGATTTTTCAGGATTTAAAAATTCTTATGAACTAATGAGCTAACAATTTTCGGGTTGTCTTTGTTATCTTCCTTTGTTATTTTCTTATAGATGACTCGCAGAAGAGCCACTACCCCTCCACGCGCTTCATGCTTTGATTCCGAGGAGGATGAGCTGTTAGACCAGGCTGAGGCAGCCTTCGCTGATGCCACCACAGAGGAGGAGGAGGCTTCTCCTGCACCTGCCACCACCTCGTCGATCTACCAGACGGGCAGGCAAGGAGCCAGCTTCCAGCAGTGCCGCGCCGCCTCCAGCCAAGAAGACAAGGGCTGGCAAGAGGAAGAAGAGGACTTCTCTAGAGACTCAGAGCGGCCCTGGTTCCACTTCTTCTGCTCCAGAGCACGATGATTTTGGTACACCTCTCCCTCTCCCTCCTCGCATTCCTGATGTACCTACTTTTGATGAGGAAGGATTCGTAAATCCTTCTGCTGCTCAGTACTTTCATCAGTCCAAGATGAAAGGTAAGTGGGTACGGGAGAGGCGAGTGCATCCCGAGGTCTGCATACTATCTGCGATTTCAGAGCTCTTCGAGCGACATGGTTGGTTGGGGATCCTAGACATTGGCCATGGACACTTCTACCCCTACCCCGGTTGGTGCGTGAGTTTTACGCCAACTCCGAGTACCGTGGGACCCCCCAAACGTCAGGAGTTCTGATCCGCTCATTTGTCTCTACACGTTGCATCATTATTACACCAGAGAGCATCGCACAGATCTTGGGCA
This sequence comes from Limonium bicolor, assembly GCA_023374045.1. Classification (NCBI taxonomy): domain Eukaryota; kingdom Viridiplantae; phylum Streptophyta; class Magnoliopsida; order Caryophyllales; family Plumbaginaceae; genus Limonium; species Limonium bicolor. The sequence continues at coordinate 91,145,068 of CM041782.1, forward strand.
TCGACGCTGACCCTCGACAGAGATCCTTCAGTCGACAGACTCTCGCAGATGCTCATGCCGCTATTCGCTCTCGATTCGGATCACGCACTCGCTACATGGATAGAGCTCATACTAAGGATCGCGAGGTGATCCCCTTGACCTATATCACTGATCTCCAGTTGCGTGTGGCCATGGAGATTATCCGCCATAACATTCGGCCGTGCAAGCATGACGAGCTGAATGATATGGATTGCGCCTTGCTACAGTATCTTCTCGGACCAGCTCAGGGAGCAGTTGACTCGCGTTTCCCGATCCAGAGATTGATGTTCGCGCAGTTGGTCCGCGCCATCATGCATCGAGAGGGACAGCGCCCCATCTTCCCCATGCTCATTCACCAGCATATTATGCAGACGATAGAGGAGACTCAGATTCCTAGAGGCCTACATTTTCTGCCCGAGTCTGCTCCTATTGATCGTGCTCTCATTCGACGCTGGTGGTTCAGAGAGTCACCCTCAGGGGAGTTCCTTTATGTTCCCCCAGATCGGAGGTCCCGGACCCCTACTGCTCAGGACTACCCCAGTTATCAGGGGGAGGGTGATCAGCTATTATTGCCTCCACCACCTCCGATCGCCACTGCACCACGCCTACCTCTACTTCAGATGCAGACCCTAGAGTGGCTACAGAGCTCGATCACTTCCGTCAGGAGCTCCAGCAGCAGCGACACTCTATGGATGCCTTTCAGGCCGCTCAGCAGGCCGCGTGGGGTGATTTTGATTCCTTCCGCAGAGTTTTATAGGGTATGCGCACAGATTTGACTACCAGAGTAGACTCTGTTGTGCAGCAGCAGGCTGAGGTTGGGCAGAGACAGGAGGCGTTTGAGGAGCGTATATCTCACAGCGCCAGGATGAGCAGGAGAGGCGGGTGGATGATCGTCTCATGTTGGCTGTGGATCAGATGAACAAGTCAATGGCGGCCGACAGAAAGAAGGCGAGGAAGGAGATGAAGCAGAGGGTATCTTGTTCCATAGCTGCTTTGGTTAAGAGTCTTCTACGTCGGGACAAGGAGAAGAGGAAGGCGCGTCGAGAGGCGAAGAAGAAGGGACTTCCTACCCCTAGCTCTTCTAGCCTTTCTGATGTTCCAGACGCTTCACCTGATTCTTCTTCAGACTCTCCACCACCATCCTCCATGCAGGCAGCAGTTCATTAGTTCTTATTTCTTTCTCTATCTATTTTATTTTATTTTCCTTCCATTTTTCTTTATTATCCTTTTGCTTTTCTTTTTTCTATTTGCTTTTATTATTCTTGTATGACTAATGTATGACTAATGGATTCTCAGTTAACTCTCTCTTCATATTCTGGAAGCGTTATATTTAGTGAGTTTTTGGTTACAGTGCCTTTATTTTAGTTGGCTCATGCTGTGCCAATTCTCGCGGCTCACCACAAGTGTAGGGCATTTGTGCCCTCATTCTTCCAAAGGGGGAGTATTTTTATTATTTTGTTAATTCATCGTATTTTTAATAGCCATTCTTTAATTCTTTGAATTTTTTATTCTTTATTCTTTTCGTAACACTGGGGACAGTGTTCCTGCCAAGTGTAGGGCAGGGGTCCTTAAAAAAATTATTTTTGCTATCTAAATAATAAGCTGAGATTTTATCAATGTTCTACTAAACTTTTGCATGTCGTTGGCATAGTAAGAGTAGAAAAGGATGAAAGCTTGTTCTCTCAAGAGGTAAACTTTCTAATGACTTGTAGATTCATGTTTTTAACTTCTTGATTCTCTTTATTAACATGAGTATATGACCTTACTCCTATTTCTATCTCAGATTTACTTATGGGTAATATTTTCTTTCCTTTTTCAAAATGGTGAGAATTCTTTTGGGTGAATATCTCAAATAGGGATTGTGTAAAAAAAAGAAGAAAAAAAAGAGAAGCTTCGAAAGACAAAAAAAGAAGAAAAAAGAAGAAGAATCTTCTTTCCAAAAAAGAAGCATTATGAGGTTGCAAAATTGCCTCAAAATAAAAGAAACAAACGAGAGTTTTTCCTTTGTTTTTTCTCCTAAATTCCCCGTTCTTCAAAGCAAAAGAAATCATGGTTGATTCAGAAACCCTTGAAATATAGGGCTGAACACATAAAAACCATCGATGAGTGTCTTGGCCACATTCAGAAACTCTTGAAAAATAGAGCTGAATGATGGAAACCGGAAAAAGGAGAGATTACAAAATCCCTTATGCAAAATAGCCCGAAAGTTTTTGATCGGTTTTGAAATTGTTTATTTTATACCATTAGTATGTTTCTGGTGGAATAAGGATGATTAAGTGATACTTATGAATTAGAGTCATATGGTTAGGAATATTTATCTAATTGTCATTCTAAAGTTTATCTGTTTTGTGCATAAGTATTTATTCCTTTCTAATCTTGTTTTGCTCGAGGACTAGCAAAAGGTAAGTGTAGGGCCTTGATAAGCCTCAGACTTATCATGTTTTAGTATACTTAATTATAAGATTATTAGCCAAATTAAGGTTAGAATAATTAATATTTATGCTATATTATGTATTAAGTCTATTATTTGTTCAGATTGATGTTTTTCTATATGTTTTTCCATACAAGAGACATTTCTGACCACAATGCCGACATAAGGCCGGATCATACCTGCACGGCACAAGCATGGAGCAGAAAAAGCACTCTATTGCCGGGTATATCCAATCCGGCATACATGAGAAAAGTCACCTCGATTGACCAGACGATGGCAGTTAATGACCGTTGCCAAACCAACCTATGCCGGGTATGGTGCCGGACATATCCTGTCCGGCACAGGTACCTTTTCGCGCGCAGATTTGGCGGTTTCGACCGTTAGCAGTTGGGCACGTGGTTATTATATGCCGGATATAATTGGCACGACATCACATCCGGCACGAGAAGAATGTGGTGCCTATAAATAGGACAAGGGGCTACACTTTTCAACACACTTCAACATCATATTACACTCCATTCATTACTCCATTTCCGCCTCATTCCAAGGTGTTGGTGTCCAAGGAAGTTCTATGCAACTTTCCACGCGAAGAGAAGAATCCATGGCGGGTTAAGGCTACATCCAATCTTCTTATCTCCTGTGTATTCTCTCTCTCGATTTGTGTGGATGGTGGAGTAGGAATTCCTTGTTTATTCTTTGGTTAGGGAATGAAACTCTCCTTGTAAAACAATGTGTTCTTCTAAATATAATTTCAAGTTTATTTGAGTAAGGTTCTTATTGTAGAGAATTGGTTGATCTCTTATTCTCTTAATGCTAATTCTACTTGAGGAGGATATATCCAAAAGTAGAATAGGTTAGACTCTCTTAATGATCTTCCTACTCTCTTCTTATGAATTAAGAGTTAGTAGTAAGAGTGAGAATTAACCCATCTTTCCCATTACCTTGTTCATTTCGTGGCATGACATATGCTCGAATTGTTAATGGGTAGTGAGTCTTCTGTTTTCTTCTCGAAACTGGAATAAGAATAAGCATATTGACTATGCCGGATGCACTGCCGGTGGCCAATGTCCGGCATATTCAAAGTCTTTGAATACGCCGTGCATCTGGTATCCGGCAGGACACCCGACGCATTCAATTGCTGGTTAATTCGAAGGCTTGTTTTATGTTTCGAGTTCATATTGATACTTATATGGTTTAAGCCCTAAATCAAGAATAATCTCCTTGTAAATACCACTTAGTTTAGTTAAGTTTTAATTAGGATTAGAAAATGTTCAATTTCCCCCCTTGTCATAGAATAGGTTATTACCGGATTAGGACTAATTTTCTATAAGTCCCTTGGGTACGATACTCTCGGTCGTAATATATTACACTATACTCCGACCGGGTTTTATTTTGCTACCCGTAGTAGAGTTGTAGGTTTAGTTATTTATTTTATTCTGTTGTATATAGTTTTTTCCTACAATTTTTCGTTTAGCAGTGTCCGGATCCGGACGTGAGACAGCGGTTTTGGATCTGAAACTCGTGTTATGTCCGGATCTTTGTCCAGATCCGGACAAGACACAGAATTTTTGGATCTGGAATTTGGGTCACATCCGGCTTGCGTCCGGATCCGGACGTGTCTTTTGATGCGCGCCCGGATTTGCGTCCGGGTGAGTTTGGCCGGACGTGGCCAAGTTTTGCCTCTTTTTCCGGATTTGTTCCCCGTTTGTTGCGTTACAATCCTTATGATGTAAAGTCTTCATTTCCCTGGGTTTTTCCTATATTTATCACATAAAATGCATCAATTCATATCAAAACATCAATCTTAGGAAAAACATAGAATAAGTGGGAAACATTGCTTAAATTGTTGCAGATTATAAGGTAATAAAGCCCTAAAAAAACCTATATGTTTCACACTTCTCACATAATGACATTAAAACTATATAATAAGTGGGTTAAGTAGACTTACTTGGTTTTCAAGCAAATAAAATCAGCCCAAGCCCTTCCAAAGCTCCCGGCTAGTTTAAGAAAATGCTTAAGTTAGGTTTTGAACTTAAACTAACATATGAGCTTAGTTGATATTGCATTTAAGTGATATATTTCCTTACTTTGCTATCTTTTATCTTAGGCTTGACTTCAACAAGTTTTTGCAGAATTTCCCCAAGGTTCCAGCACACATCCGACATCATTATGCAAGGGAAAAACAAGTGTGTTATGCTTGTGACATTAATCACTAGTTAAGGTATATTACTAGCTTAATTCAAGCATAAATTTACCTTGAAAGGGGAGGCTAGCAAGGGCCGTTTTACGCCTAGAACTGAAGCAAAATAAGGGTGTCAAAACACCATTTAAACCATCACATAAAACCGGTATTCATAAGGTAGAAAGGGGATGGGATTTCCTTACCGAAATGAACCAAAATGAGCTCCTTTGGCTTAGTTCTAGCGACCTCTTCAAGGTGTGAGTTTGTTGACTGAATAATTATGAAGAGAACAAGTGAAGTAAGCTAGGGAACTAAGGAATAAAACTAGAATGGAAGAGGAGGAAGAAGATCATGCTTAAAGCATGTTTCTATACCTTAAGAACTTCTTAGGCTTGCTTCCCTTTCTCCTCTGATTTTTCAACCGAAACACACCCCTTCTTCTAGCTCCAACTCGCACCAAATGACTGGTTGGAAATGGGAATGGGTTAGTTCCTTGGAAAGAAGAAGAAAAGAGGAAGAAAATGAGCATATCCATGGCTTAAGACCTTACCTAGATCAAGAGGAGTTATCCATTGAAGTTGGAAGCTTGCTCTCGGTTATGGAGGGAAAAATGAGAGGGTTTGGAGGGTGCTTCTCGGCTGGAAGAAAGGTAATGAGAGGAAAGAGAAGAAAATTGACTTATAAAGAGGTAATGTCTTAATTTAGTGAATAGTCATGGATGACTCATCCTTAGATATTTTGGTGATTTGCCTAATGCTGAAGGAAGCTCCATGAGCTGGCGGAAAGGTAAAACAAGGGTGAGAAGTCTTCTTTTGGCTTAACCATGATTAAGTGTAGAAAAGGTAATAAGACCCTTAACTTAAGGAATAGTCCTAGATGACTCATTACTAGCTAGGTTAAGGTTGCTAATGGATGAAGATGACTCACTAGGCAGGCGGCAATGGTTGGTCAAAACCAAAGAATCAACATTGACCATGAATTAGATTAGGAATTTAAGTGTTATTTTGGGTACTATTCACCCAAATTCACCCATTTTGATTTTATTTGAAAATTTTGATTTAGACCTTTTAATATGGTGTATCATGTCACATTAATGTTATAAAGAATGTAATCTAGCTCTTAAAGTGACAAAAAATCAATATTTGTGAAGTTATACACAAAAATGTGCTTTAAGGTGTCTTAAGACACATTTTGTGTTATTGCTTTTTTTAGCTTAGTTTTCTTTGATAATGGTTTATTTGTGTTAATTCATGGGTTATAATTCTTAGGACTTAATGTTAGGTCCTAAGGAGTTCATTTGGGCATATTTTTACCCTAAATGGTCAAAGGGTGTAATATTTGCTTTCTGATAAACATTGTTGTGTTTAAATGATTTTTAAGGCATATTTAGGCCTCAATTTAGTTGATTAGATGTTTAATCAATGTTTAATTAGTTAGGGGTATTTCAGTCTACCCCCATTAAAGGGACTTAGTCCTGAAGTCATCTTTCTTGGATAGTTTATATACAGTTACCCAATAACACATAATGTACATCTGTGTGATGTAACATTTGCGCATAATGTGTTGTGCTTATATTGCGCATAGCCCTCAATTGTGGCGTTACTTCAAGTATGTCGTCCTTTCCTATCAGTTCTACATACCCTAACAATCTCCCCGAGATGTCCACATCATTCAACATTCCACGTTTCATCTATATGATTCAATCAGTATCTAAACGATACTATGTTCGGTATCTAAACGATACAACATGAACTGAATTCATAAGAAAGTATACGCATATAAATATATATATATATATCATCAAACAAGTTCATACATACATACACAAATGAGTATCTCATAGGATACTTACATACATGCATACAAGCACACAAGCATACACAAGTGCACAATGCGCATACAAACAACCAACAAGACAACGTATGCCCCGCATACCAAGACACAAAACCAAGTGCACACAAGTGCACAGTGCAAAGAGGCTCTACCCCCTTAAAAAAGGTTACACCCCCGTACCCCACAAGTATTCACAGATGCTACTCGAAGAGCGCTGGATACTTGGCTCTCATCGAATCCTCCAACTCCCAAGTGGCCTCTTCGACCTCGTGGCTTGACCAGAGGACTTTGACCATGCGGACGGTCTTGTTCCTAGTCTCCCGCTTCTTCGTGTCTAGAATGCGGAGTGGGGTCTCCTCGTATCTGAGAGTCGGGTCGAGATCTAAGTGCTCTGGCTCCAAAACATGCAAAGGGTGAGGCATGTACTTCTTCAGCTGAGAGATATGGAATACATCATGCACTCTCCCAAGCTCAGCAAGTAAATCAAGCCTGTAAGCTAACGGGCCCACTCGCTTCGTAATACGGTACGGACCAACATACTTCGGGCTCAGCTTGCCCTTCTGTCCGAACCGAAAGATGCGCTTCATAGGTGAAACTCTGAGAAAGACTCGGTCGTCGACTGCGAACTCGAGATCTCTTCGTCAGACGTCTACATATGACTTCTGTCTATCCTGGGCAGCTTTTATGTTTCTACGGATTTGTAAGACATCCTCCTTTACCTGCTCAAGGTACTCGGGTCCAAGGAATATATTCTCGCTGGCCTTGTCCCAGCAGAGAGGTGTCCTACATGATCTACCATACAACGCCTGAAATGGTGGCATCTGAATCGACGCATGATAGTTGTTGTTGTAGGCAAACTCAATCAGGTGTAACCGGTCAATCCAGTTCTTTTGGAAATCTAAGGCACATGCTCGGAGCATGTCCTCCAACGTATGAATGGTTCTCTCACTCTGAGCATCCGTCTGTAGGTGAAAGGCGGTACTTAGCTTCAGCTTCGTACCCAATGCCTCCTGAACTTGCCCCCAAAACCGTGATAGGAATCATGGGTCTCTATCTGATACTATCGTCTTCGGCACGCCATGGTGTCTGATGATCTCTCTCTGGAAAAGATCCGATAGCTTGGAAACTTTCCAGGTGTCCTTGATAGGAATAAACTTTGCCACTTTCGTCAATCTGTTGACGATCACTCAGATGGTGTTCGAACCTCCCTTAGTCGGTGGAAGGCCGACAATAAAATCCATGAATATATCCTCGAACTTCCAATATGGAATGGGCATAGGCTGCACCAAACCTCCTGGTCTTCTGTGCTCAAACTTGACCTTCTGACAAGTCAAGCAACGGGTGACAAACTCTGCTACATCCTTCTTCATGCCACTTCACCAAAAGTGAGTCTTCAGGTCTTTGTACATCTTTGACGATCCCGGGTGGATGGACAAGGAAGAGCAATGAGCTTCACTGAGTATCTTCTCCTTCAACTCTGGGCTGGACTCTGGGATACACAATCTGCCATTCAATCTGACAAGCCCATCATCAATGAGTCTGAAATCATATTTCTGCCCCTCGAATGTGTCGTTAACTAACTGTTGCCTGATGGTATGTATGTACTGGTCGCTCTCCTGAGCACAGCGTACTTCTTCGACTAGGCTACTGCTCGCTGACATGGCATGTAAGGAGTGAGCTCTCCGGCTCAGGGTATCGGCTACTATGTTCGCCTTTCCCTCCTTATACTTGAGGTCGATGAAATACCTCAAACCTAGATATGGTCTTTAGATGATAAAATAACATATAAGAAGGCTAAATAATGCCTTAGAAACATTAGGAAGCAATTTAAACCAAAGAAACACAAGGAAACACCATAAGAGCAATTTAAGCAAAAACATGCTCTAAGCTTGGAGTAACTTGGTTTAGTACACAAATATCATTCTTAGACCTTAGTAACATCCTAATGGTCATGTTAAATCAATTACCGAAGAAAACCAAGCTCAAAAATAAGTTAAAACACAAATTGTGCTTTAAGGACTCTTAAAGCACATTTTTGAAAAATTGTCTTAGAAAGGGGTTTTATGTGGCTAAATGCCCATGATTACTCCTTAATAAACTTTTGTACTACTTATTATCACATTAGGAAGTCTAAATCAATGGAAAATCAAAAATTTCATAAATATGTGCACTAATTTGTGAATAGTAACCAAATAGTGCTAGTTTAGCATTAAGTCAATATAAGCTAATTAATTGGTCAACCAAGACCATAAATATCTTGATTATAAAGGGGGTGGCCGGTTTTTATGTGGTGAGTCACCAAGGGAGGCAGCCAACATAATAAAATAAGAGGGAAATTAAAGAAGTTACTATTTGCTTTTAAAAAGGAAATCTTACCTTTTAAGCCATCTCTCTCCTCCTTTCTTCATTTCTTCTTCTTCCTACCGATGCCATCTGCTTCTCTCTTCTTCCTTCACGTAAAGAGCAGCCTCCATGCTAGCTCCATCTTCCTTTGACCATAACTTACTCATTTTAGCTCGAAAATCAAAACCAAGCACATATATCTCTCAGTTAGCTCAAGCTCTTTCTATCTATCTTTCCAAAACTCCAAAAGCTTCATTTTGGTGCCAAGGGAAACCTCCATTGAAGGGGGAAAATAAGCTTGGAGGGTGCATTAGCTTCTCCATTCTCTTAAGGTAAAGAATATGCAAGAAAAATCAAGTTTCCATCACTTCTTCACATGTCCGAAAATTACCACTCATGGGGCTTCATTTTTATGCCTTGTTCTAGCTTGTTTTCTATTCTCCAAGGGCTAGAGGAGGTCCTTCTTGATTCATATCCAAGCCTACCTTAAGACTTCAAGGTAAAATATCCATTTTAATACCTTAAAACACATTTTTAACCTAGGGTTTGCTCCTTAAGGTTAGTGTATTATCTAGCACTCATTGGAGTTATTGGATATTGATTAGAACATTGGCAAGGAGAAATAAATTGGTGACCGAGATTGTTCAAGGAAAAACCTAAGGAGGAAAGTTTGTGAAGCTTGTAAAAGAACAAGGTAAATGTCTTACCTTAAGGTGTTTTAATGCATTAAGGGATGGGATGTAGATACATGATAATCTTAGCTTAGTGTTTACATTAGGAAAGGGGCTATAAAACCTAGGAAAAACAATGATGATATTTGAGAACTTGTGATTAATGAGCACATGGGAAAATGAGATAGTTAGACAATTAAAAGGTGAATTACAAGAGCATTTATATTTCAATGGGAGCCTTGTTGTGTGTATTTGCAAGTCAAAGGCTAATATATATGGAAATTCAGTGGTTAAGCTTTATGTCATTTAAGGGCCTAAGTGCCAAGCAATTTAAGTTTATGCACTATATTGTAATGTAGTGTAGTTTTGGTGTAAATTGAGTGTTAAGAATGTGTGGAAAGAATTTGAGTGTTCAAGGTTGTTAAATGGTAAAAAAAAACAAGTGTTTGGATGTAGAAATATACTAAAGAAGCCATGTCAAAATTTGGTGGGAAAACAAGGAGTTTAAGGTATGTAAATGAAGTATGATGACCTAGAAGGTACTAGGAACTCTTAAGGCTTAAATTGGTGAAAGGAAGTGAACTAGAGTGTTCTTAAGTGTTTAAAGGACTTAGGAGTTGTCTTGAAGGAATTAGAGTTTAAATGAGTGAGTTTGATGCTCTAGGGTTATGGTGGGAGTGTGATTGAGTCTTGTACAAGTTTTAATAAACAAAGGAAGAATAATGCCTTGTGAGAATCTAAGTGTAAGCTTGAGGAAGTTTGAGAAGTTTGTGTAAAGGAAATGGGAATGAGTAATAAGGCTTTAGGAGTGGTGATAATGCTTATGAAGAAACACTTTGGATAATTGAGGTTTTAGGCAAGTTTACATGTTAGTAGTGTAGGAAACTAAGTATAAGTGTTAAGAATTTTTGTAAGAACTTGAGTGAATGATCAAGGAATTAGGTATGAGATGGTGGATGGATTAGGAGGATTTTAAGGTGCTAAAAAGTTGTTAAAACATGCTAGGATACTTATGGAAAGGTTAGGAAAAGATTGGGCAAGATTTGAGGTTCAAAAGAAGTCAAAATTGCAATTCTGTACAAGTTTAGCCTTGGTCCGGGTTTGTAACCAAGTACATAAACCCGGACCACATCAAAAACTGTCCAGAGACTAATACCGTGACTTGGTCCGGGTTTACATCCAAGTACACAAACCCGGACCAGTCATAAAACTGTCCAGAAACTCATGCGATGTATTGGTCCGGGTTTACATCCTCGGACACAAACCCAGACCAATAAAAAAAGCCACAGAATGTTGAAAAATGGGGTTTTAAGGTTGGGACTTGTTTGGTAATGATATTATAAGATTTTTAGGACATAATTACTGACATATAATGGTCATTAGGGGCATGAACAAGCTTAAGAAATAATGAGAAGTAAGTGGCTTTTGAGGTTAAGGTTAAACCATAAGGACTTAGTGATTATTAGTGGGTAAACATTAGTGGTTAAGTAAGTTAAGTAGGTAGGGATGAGTTAAGTAACTAATATCCTAAAACTGAATGAATGTTTTAGGACTTGTGAATTGGGACCCAGAAGGAGATTAAACAAACAACCACCAACGGTGAACGGTACAGTTTTCTTGTGACCTGCTTGCTAACGAGGTGTCCCTCGGCTTGTGTGCTATCTATTTATTTGCTATGACTAAGACAAGATAAAGCATGCAACCGGTTTTTATTGTTCTCGTTGTGTGTGTGTTTTCTTTACACTAACCCACGAGACTTGAGTCTAGCTACTAACTAAGCTTAGAACCTGTTGGATTGAGGAGAGGAATTATACTTCGGTGACTGTTGGTTAATACCCGTTAAGGTTTAACTAACACATGGTTTGTAAGAGTTTCACTAACTGGAACCTAAGAGGAGTGAGGAATCCGGGACTGACTCCGGTCATGCATGTTAAGGAAATGGAGTCAGTATCTGAATCAGATCTGACTTCCGCTTAAGGACTTGTCTTCGGACTTGTTGCCTAGGGTCGAATGTCGGCTCAGCTACATTGGATTTCCATTCCAAGGTAGGAGGCATTAAGATGGTGCGGTAGGATCACCTAAATCCTAAATTTAAGATAAGCTGTTTATTCAACCAATGGAGTTAATAGCTCATTGGCTAGGGTTGCTTTTGACCTGACAAAATAAACATTGAGGTAGCATACGACCAATTCTATTTAGAGGACGGTTTGTATTCTAAGACTGAGATGAGGTTTAAGAGAACACTTTAAGTTGTTCATTGGTTGTGAACTATGATTGTTTATTTGTGGATTGTTGTTTTATTGCACTTCATATTATGATTGTGTATCTAATCAATCTCCATGCTATCAGCAATTAGTCGTCGTAGCCCCGTTAGCTTGGGGGCCACGAGAGGATCGTACCAGCAATTTTGCTGACCCCCTTTGGGGGCTGTTTTTATTTTGCAGGTAAGCATCCCATGAAGAGTCACCCTGAGAGTAGGGGCGGTTAGACTTAGGCTGGGCTTCTATTTTGAGTACGGGTTGCGCCTGTGCACCCGTCTGTTGATATTAGAACTTATGGATTATGTTATTATCTGAGATACTAGATACTCGGTTGGTGGGTGTTTTGGTTGGTATGTATATTTTGGATTAGCGTTGTAAATATTTAACGTTCGGTATATTCTGTTGTTCAGACCGTGGCAAGGTTCTGGTGCTAGTTTATTCCACTGCGACGTTTTTGATTAAGTTGTTAAGTTTGTGATAGCCACAATTGGCTTAGAACGGGGTGTTACAGTCGATGTCGTAGTCCTTCAAGAACTCGACCCATCGCCTCTGCCTCATGTTCAGATCTTTCTGCGTGAATAGATGCTGAAGGCTTTTGTGGTCGGAGTAGATCGTCACTGTAACTCCGTACAAGTAGTGTCTCCATATCTTCAATGCAAAAATAACTGCCCCCAGCTCCAAATCATGTGTCGGGTAGTTCTCCTCATGTTTCTTCAGCTGTCGAGAGGCGTAAGCCACGGCCTTCCTATGCTGCATGAGTACACACCCTAGCCCCATACCTGAGGCATCACAGTACACTTCGAACCCGTCGGTCCCTTCAGGGATGGTGAGTATGGGAGCTGACGTCAGAAGGTCCTTCAGTGTCTGGAAGGAGCGCTCGCAATCAGCAGTCCATACAAACTGAGCGTCCTTCTTCATCAGGTTCGTCATAGGCTTGGCTACTTTGGAGAAGTCCTTAACGAATCGTCTATAGTATCCAGCCAGACCCAAGAAACTACGGATGTCTGTCACTGTCTTCAGTCTTGGCCAGCTCTTGACTGCCTTGATCTTCGCAGGGTTGACAGATATCCCACTGGCTAAGATGATATGCCCTAAGAATGCCACGCTATCTAGCCAGAACTCACACTTCGAGAGCTTGGCGTATAGCTGGTTCTCCCTCATAATCTATAGAACTCGTCTGAGGTGAGCCTCGTGCTCCTCCTTAGGACCTTAGTCTTAGAGTAGACTAGGATGTCGTCGATGAAAACTACAACTGATGTGTTGAGCCGATCTCTAAACAAACGGTTCATGAGGTCCATAAATACGGCGAGTGCGTTTGACAATCCAAATGGCATCACGGTAAACTCGTAGTGACCGTAATGCGTCCGGAAAGCCGTCTTCTCGATATCTCCCTCTACAATGCGTATCTGATGGTAGCCTAATCTCAAGTCGATCTTCGAGAACACTAACGCGCCTCTAAGCTGATCAAACAGGTCGTCGATGCGTGGAAGGGGGTACTTGTTCTTGACTGATACGACATTTAACTCTCGATAGTCGATGCAGAGTCGCATGCTCCCATCTTTCTTCTTGACAAACAATACCGGCGCTCCCCATGAAGATACACTCGGCCTAATAAATCCTTTGTCCAGTAGATCTTCTAATTGAACCTTCAATTCCCTTATTTCGGCTGGAGCCATCTGGTAGGGTGCCTTAGCAATAGGCCCCATTCCCGGCATAAGGTCGATGGCAAACTCTACCTCTCGCACTGGTGGCATGCCTGGTAATTCCTCAGGAAACAGATCAGGGAAGTCGGATACCACTGGTATATCCAACTCCATCTGCTCCTCCTGTCTCGTGTCATGGACGTAGCACATATAAGCGGCATGGCCCTTCCTCACCTTCTTCATCAAAGTCAAAGCTGGCACTATTTTGATGGTGGGTTCCTTCGGCACACTACGGTAGGAACCCACCATCAAGAAAATCTTTAATAGATGCAAAAACAAGATCTTCAATTTTATGCCACATAGTTTTAAAGAAAAAGGAGCTAAAACCATCTGGGCCAGGAGTCTTGTTGTTATCAATGGAATTAAGAGCCTCATAAACTTCCTTCTTAGAAACAACTGCAGTGAGAAAACTGTTATGATCATCAGAAACCTTATCACCTAAATCAAAGATCTTCAAATCAGGCTGCTTTAACCGTGGATGCTTAGAACCCAAGAAGACTGTATAGAATTGAATGATATGAGCAACAATCTGTTCTTCAAAGTTAGTTCTATTACCAGCTTCATCAGTGAGATAGAAAATTTTGGAGGAGTTTCTTCTTGCATTCAATCTGTTAATGAAGAAAGAGGTGGTGTCATCACCAAGCTGGAGCCAACTGATTTTTGCCTGCTACTTTACTTGAGCGTTTAAAGCAGAAAAAACCATATTATACTAAGCAAGTAGACATTTCTCTTTATCAATTAGATCTTGACTGAAAAGATTGTTCTGCAAGTCAGTTTGAATCGAATGCAGCTGCAACTGAATTGCTGTAGCTTTTTCTTTAAGCATACCAAACTCATTTTTATTAAGAAGTGAAGTTTGAGAGCTTGCTTAACCTGTTTCAATTTTTGAACAGCTTGGAACATGAAACATCCTTTGACTTCTAAATCCCAAGTTGTATTAACCACATAGAAAAATTATGGATGCGTAATCCAACAGTTTCTGAACCTAAACTGATTAGAACCAGGAAGCTTCTTAGTACCCAAGCAAACAATGGCTGGTGAATGATCTGACATCAAAATTGACATCTGTATCAAAATTGCTAAGCCAAGCTGAGTTACCCATAACTCTGTCTAATTTGCAATAGGTTCTAGATTCAGCTTCTCCTTTGAAAGACCAAGTGTAGGTAACACCCCTGTAGTTCAGGTCATGCACTGAAACATCATGAACACAATCAACAAAGCTCTGACTAACCTCAATCTTATAAGTTCCATTTTCTCTGCATCTATTATCCGCAACCACTTCACTCCAAGATCTCGGAACAGGCTTGGAGTTGGTCGGAACTTGGGAATTAAATCGATCTGGTGCAATCAAATTCGTGTCCAGCAAGGGATTTGGAGTAGGGATGTCAATCTTGACCCGAACCCGAAATCTAACCCGAAACTGACCCGTAAAAAGCCAAGTTCGGGTTGAGATTTTTGACCCAAAAAGATTTTCGGGTCGGGTTCAGGTTGGGTCATTGAAACCTGCTTCGGGTTCGGGTTGAACCCGCTAACCCATAACCCGAATTTTTTTTAATTAAAAATAGAAAATTTGTTATATTTAATGACTTAATTAGTATTTAATGATTAATTTATGACTAAAATAAACATTGAATCAATAACATATGATTAAATATTGTACATAATAATTAATTAATATTAAAGTATTATATTCATTATTAAATAATCCAAAATTTCAAAAATAAAATAAAATTTTGAAAAAACGGGTCAGGTTTGGGTCAACCCGCTCCGGGTTTGAGTTGAAGAAATACAACCCACTTCGGGTTTGGATCGGGTTCGGGTTGACCTTAATTATTTTTGGGTCAGGTTCGGGCTGAGCTCAACCCGACTCAAAACCCGATTTTGACACCCCTAATCTGGAGTGTTGCTACTAAAAACTAAAACTCTTTGTGTGGGAGTTAAGGAGCAGGAACCCCTCGACTCATTATCCTCACACTCGTCGCTGACCTCTTTTGAAAACACCACTACAGTTTTCCCCTTTGAATCCAAACAACACGTTTTCCCTTTACAACCTCCCCTACGGTCTTCTCCTTCGAAGCAACAACAATTTTCTTTTTCCTATCCATGAATCAAACTTCCATGACATGGTTCACGACAAAGATTTCACTTGTCAAGAAATCGGGTGCAACTTGCTCTTATTAAGTTAAATATTACATCTTTTAGTTAAACACATTAGTAACAGGCAGGGGCGGCTCTCAGCAGGTTTACCCTGTTCAATGGAACAGGGCCCCCAAATTTGTGGGGCCCAAATTTTGGGCTTATTCTTAAAAAACAGTTAATTTTAACTTCTTTTTTTACAGAGCAGTATTGTGTTTTAGAAATTAGATAAATAAAATAATAAGTAAAGTTAGTTTAGTATTCCCGTATTTAGTGACAACCTTTCAACTTCTCACTTCTCTCTATTCTATTAACTATTATCAACGTTTTATTTACTCTACTTCTCATCTCGCTGGCAGCTTGGCGCTGACTGTCTAGTTTATACTCTTATACTCCTCTGCTTCCCTTCTCAATGGCTGCCCCTGTCAAACATCTTTCTTTCGGTCATCTCTGTTGGATTGATAACCGGTGAGAATATGAATTGAACTTTTTCTGTTTGGAAACTGGAAGTGAAGCCTTTTACCGATTTGTATTATTTGTTTCCGTTTATTTTACACTACTAGTATTTTTGAAACTATTTTCTATCACAGCCAGTTGTAATTCTCTGTTGATAATAGTGTCTTTCATGGCTATTTTCATTGATATTACTTCTAGTACGGTTAATTATTGTTTGCCCTGATAAGATAGACCGATAGAAATTAGAGGACGTCCTTGACTTTTTCATTTTATCAATTCAGTCGCCTCCCTATCTACATTCCTACTATTGCTTCTATCGACAAAACTAAATTACTTTTTAATATTTTATTTAAAATTTAATTTAGGGAATTTTCACCAGATACCCCTGAGGTTTGACTGAATTTCACCAAATACCCCTACCTTTTCAGAATTACTATGAGATACCCTTAAGATTTGTTTTTTAATATGAGATACCCTTCCGTCAATTTCTATAGTAAATGTCTATTAATTTTTACAATTTCTTCCCATTTTACCCTTAATCTGAATTTTCATGAGATACCCCTATATATTTGTAACGGCCACTTTCACCAGATACCCCTACATGTTTCAAATGGCTAGTTTCACCAGATACCCCTGTAACAAATACTTTTACCAGATACCCCTGTAACATAAAACAGCTAGTTTTTGCCTATAAAATCAGAAAAAACACAACATTTTGACGTTGCAGTTTTCATAATAAGAAGAACCATATGATTAGGCACACCGACAGACAACAAGAAGCGTTTAACTTGTTAGAGGATGACATCTGCCCAAAAATAAAGAAGAAATTGTAGAAGATTGTGAGAATGAGTAGGTTTTGTATCTCCCATCCATCTGACAGAGGAATGTTTGAGGTGAAAGACTTTGATGATGTAGTGACGATGGATTTGAATCGAAAAGGGTGCCTTTATGGAGCATGAAAAATATCTAGCGTCCCTTGTAGCATGGGTAAGGGCAATTCTAGATTCTGGTGAGGAGCCCCTGGAATACGTGGATGAGTTTTATTCTGTCAAGAACTATAGGATAATGTACACTCTTAACTTGGAGTCGGTACCTAATCAGCGGTATTGGACGGTTGGAGATTATCCTAAAGTACTTCCTCCAGTGTTGCAAAGGAGAATTGGAAGGCCTTCGAGAAATAGAAGATGGGAAGAATTGGAGGGACCAGCAATTATACTTCTGATTGTTGTTAGATTTCTAGCATTTGGTTTACATTTTCACCAGCAACAATACATAGAATATGCATATAATTACTCCTACCCTCATCCCCCATTGAACTTGCATCTTCAAGTCCTTCACTTCCTCCTTGATCTTCATCAACTCATGATGCACTACTTCTAAGCTTTGCTGGTTGGGGATATAATGTTGTTGTGCTGTTAGATTTTACTGAATCAGTTGTGGTTTTGCCCAATCTATCCATCTATTGCAATGTAAGCATTTGTAGTACATTCTTCCGGATGAAGTGTTTTTTTGTAGAAATAAGGACTTTAGCTTCTCTTCCACAATTGCATTATCTACCTTCAACAGCAGTACCGACCGAGTAACTTGATTATGAGGAAGACATTGTCTTATTATGAAAACTACAATGTCAAAATGTTGTTTTTTCTGATTTTATAGGCAAAACTAGTCGTAGGGGTATCTGGTAAAAATATTCGTTACAGGGGTATCTGGTGAAACTAGCTGTTTGAAACATGTAGGGGTATTTGGTGAAAGTAGCCGTTACAAATATGTAGGGGTATCTCATGAAATTCGGATTAAGGGTAAAATGGGAAGAAATTGTAAAAATTAACAGACGTTTACTGAGGAAATAGACAGAAGGGTATCTCATATTAAAAATCAAATCTCAGGGGTATCTCATAGTAATTCTGAATGGTGGGGGTATTTGATGAAATTCAGTCAAACCACAGGGGTATCCGGTGAAAATTCCCTTTAATTTATATAGGGCCCCATTTTAATAATCAGCATAGGGCCTCCAATAATACCGAGCTACACCTGGTAACAGCTAACAAGGATGAAGTAATAGAGCGCGTTCGAACTTCCCATAAAAAACTTGGTTTACAAGCTTTTGCTTTAATCTACATGTAGTTAGTAAATTGTAACTTGACATATGTATTGGGTTAGAATATTATTCAATCAGATATGACATGTGTATTAAAAAATGGGACAATTCGTACTTAGGTCACAATTTGTACACATCGAAGGACGCCATAGTCGTAGATAGTCATAGGGCGTTCACTCCCAGCGATTTTTTTTTGAAACGCAAGATATACCTACTTTTACATAAAGATGAATATGGTTAACCAATATGGGTTAACCATGTCTATTTTTTGTGGGTCCAAATTATAAATAGAACCAATTATTATTTGACACTCTTTCAACGCTGGGAAGGAATGGCCCCATAGTATGACCCGAGCTGACGGCACTTAGTCAACAACATTCAAGGTCAACATCCATGCCGGGCAGTCCACGTGTAGATATAGGTGGGGTCCATCAACCCCTGAACTCTGAAGAACAAAAATCGTTTCCATCCGCATAAATCGCGTAATCCCAGCAAATTTAGCCAGACCAGAGTGTGAAAGAGATTTTGTTTAGGAATAGAGATTCATTAATGTTGGTTGCTACCAGCTATATTCTCTGCCGGGGAGAATTAAACCATCTCTCTTCCATAAATAAGAAATCCAATCCTATGCCGCAAACAATGCCATCTCTCTCTCTCCACCGTTTCTCCTACCCGCCTTTCTCTCTGCTCTACAGTATATATTTCTTTCCCAATCCTTTCTTCCTGTCATCTCCCTCTCCTCCTTCACCGCCAACCAGCATTTCTCAGTTAACAATAAAGGGTGAGGGATCGAGTGGGATTTATACGAAATCCCCGTCAAAAACCTCACCTGGTAAAAATAACTCACCCCCATTTCCCCTCCTCGACGAGACACCAAAACCCACAAAAAAAAAAAAAACCCAGGAGCTTCACTTCTCCTTTTTCAATCCCTGTTGGTGTTTCCTTTTTGTTTCAAGAGGAGGTTATTGTAATGCATAATTAATAGTATATAATATACATAGCGAAATCCAAGGTGAAATTACGGCACGATACGGTGACAATTCAATACAGTGAAAGAAAGGGAACGGATTCCTTGTACCGGTGTAAATTATTACAGACAGAACAAGAAGAAAGAGCTATGGACCTACGAACAATCGCAGTGATATTGGTATTCTTAATGTCCTGGTGCAGCTTCTTTATACGGCTTCTGGGAATGTTATGTTCCCAGTGCAGCATAAATTCAACGGGAAGGATTGGTCGTTCCATGACCTCGTACAGCACGACAGTCACCGCCATGGGCGTATGCTTGACACTGTGGATCTGCCAATCGGCGGAGATGGAAATCCTACCACTTCTGGGTTTGCTCTTTTGCTTTGCATGCCTCTGAATGAAGACTGTTTTTATCTTAACGTATTTCGTGTGAATTCGCATGGAAGTATATGAGGTCTTAACTGGCTTAAAAATAGAAGGAAATTTTATAATCTGTCACCATTGCATTGCTCGTCTTGGTGATTTCAATCAATTCTTTATTGTTCCATGTTAATTAAAGCATGTGGCTGTGGAATTTGTTTATTTAATCTGATGATGTAAGCTTCACGTACGAGAATTTTGGGAAATCAAAAAGCCTCAGTTGGTTTGATAGAGCTTGGTGCAGGATTGCACTAATAGAAGTAGTACTTGATTGATTCTGTCACCCTTTCCTATCTTAAACCAACGCCCATTCCTTTCTTACCTATGCTATATGCTGAATATTTGGATTGACTCCTATTCTTTTGCCAAACTGAATCGAGAGCTGATGTCAGTTGTCAGCTGAAATTAGAAAAAGTAGAGAGAAAAAATAGTTGATATGACAATTGATGTATGTGATATATAGAGAGAACAAACTAGGTGATCAAATAATCTAGCTTATAACATTGACAAAAGAATAGTAAGCCTTGACTATGAACATCTGCCAAATTTTTAAGGAGAAGAAAAAGGACTCATATTTGATGGATTGGTCTCGGCATCAGAAATTCAAAAACATCTTGAGCTTTCATCTTGATACTTATTATTTTCCTCTATTCTGGTTACTTTTTTTTAGTATTGTTGCCTTGGTGCAAATGAATGATACTCTCCGGTCGGTTCTCTTAATAAATGCTCATGCTTATTCTTGTTTTGAATGTTGGTTAAGGCTGTACTTCACCAAACTTAAGATTGGTACTCCTGGTTCCGATTTTCACGTGCAAGTCGATACTGGAAGTGACATTCTTTGGATAAATTGTGACAGCTGCACCAATTGTCCCACAAAAACCACACTAGGGGTATGTCTCACTCATCTATGGGTTCCTTGACACACTGGAACTGTGAGCAGCTTTGATCACTATTGATACTATTTGGTTTTCCATCCTTTTCAGGAAAAGCAAAAAAAAAAAAAATATAATCCCTTTTTCTTTTCTGAACTGCTGCAGATAGATTTGAACCTCTATGATCCGAAGGCATCTTCTACATCAAAGGCAATTGCCTGTGAAGATGATGCATGTGCAATGGTATATTCTGGTGTCCTTGAAGGTTGCAAGCCTGATATAGCTTGCCTTTTTGAAATCACTTATGGAGATCAAAGCACTACTGCTGGATACTTTGTTGAAGATGTGTTTCATTATAATAAAACTGCCAGTAATAAGCACATATCATCTGGAAGTGGCTCAATAGTATTTGGGTAGGTAGTGGTTGCTGTTCCATCATTATATATGAAATACATTTTTGTTTCCTAAATACTTGTCCTTGTCCATAATTGGTCACTGACGGAAATGTTCATCATAAACTTGTTGAAACTCTTAGTTGTGCAAAGAATCAAAGTGGGCAAAACAGTGGAGGTGCTGAACCAACTGATGGGATCATGGGCTTCGGACAAGCAAACTCATCGGTAATCTCACAACTTGCCGCTGCTAAAAAGGTCAAGAACATGTTTTGCCACTGCTTAGATGGCATAGAAGGAGGAGGAATCTTCGCCATTGGAGAGCTCGTGGAGCCAAATATAAGCATGACTTCTTATGTTCCGAATCAGTATGTAGTTTATCTTTCTTGATATTATTTTGTCTGAGCCAGAGCTTCTTCATTTTCTTAAACTACACGGCAGTAGTACCTTTTCTTTACACCTTGCCTTTTTTTTGTCTTTCCCTTTTTTTTTGCTTCCTGATATGAAGGATATATACCAATTTTCCAGTGCTTCAACTTATTAATTAATATTATTTCATCTTCTAGGCCACACTACAATGTGTTGATGAAAAGTGTGGAAATTGGTGATGATGTTATAGATCTGACTTCAGATGGCACGGCAGCGATAATTGACACTGGGACAACATTGGCATATATGCCGGACAATGTTTATAAGCCATTTATGAGTGCAGTATGTCAGTTATCTCCCTGAGTTCCCAGTTTGTTTTAGTTTATGATGCAGTTCAGCTGATTCTTCTTCCTAAAATGCTCAGATAGAGAAAATGCAGCCTGGATTGCAGATAGAGATCCAGGAGGATCAATACAAATGTTTTGAATACAGCGATGAGTAAGCCTTTTAAAAAGTCTCATTTGCTTCGCATCTGTCCGCTTTTTGCGTAGATCTGAAGAGCAACCCTCCCTGTGAACATAGAAAGATGTTCATCTGAAACATCCTCCTCATATCTGAATCTTGTGAAAATCTAACTGATGTATTCTTTTTGTTGCCCTCTGCAAATCAGCATTGATGCAGGATTCCCTGATGTCGTAATGCACTTCACAAAGTCCTTGACCTTCAGTGTGCAACCAAGTGATTATCTAATTCGGAGTAGAGTAAGTTGCACTCTCTAACGGTTCTAAACCTGTGCCTACATGATTGAAGGAAGAAAGATGCACTTGGATCCTTGCCATGGAGATCCCAACTGTTAAATGGTGGTTTTGGAGTTCAATTGAGATATTAAGCACTTCAAAGAGCTTATGATGCAATTTTCTTCATTCGATGTTGTTAATTTACCAAAATCAGCATAACTTTCAACAGAGAACAAAGATAACAGTGTCTTGATAATGCATCTTGCTTTACATTATTATTATGTCTAATTCTTGGGTGGAAAAAAATGTTGAACAGGGAAAGTGGTGCATAAGTTGGATGAACAATGGAATGCAGTCCAAAGATGGAACTGATCTCTTTCTCATTGGAGGTAATAATTGACTAGGATCTTCTATTTGGCTGTTGTTTCATATTATTGAAAGACTCGCATGTAAAAATATTGTTTCAGGGACATGGCATCTAGCATTGCTATTCTTTCGTAACAATCAATAACATCTTTCCTTTTCATACTTTGCAGATATGGTGCTGTCTAACAAGCTAGTAGTGTATGATCTTGATAAGCAAGCCATAGGTTGGACTGTGTACAACTGTAAGTACTTGGGCATCCATCCATTCATCCGTCTGTTAGAATATTTCATGATCTCTGAACCGATTTCCCTCACCTATTCATTTGTCAGGCTCATCAAGCATTAAATTGAAGGATGGTGTAAATGGTCCGGTTCAACCAGTGGAGGCCCAAAATCTCGTATCAGGTTCTACATCACTTTCCGGCCTACCTCTAACATTTTGGGTCTTGATAATTTCGATGATAATTCAGTCCATTCATTATCATTAATCGGAAGAGTGTTCACCTGCGATTTCGAAGAAGGGTGGATTTGTTCCTCTTTCTTCATTTTAACTTAATATCTGTGTAAATCCTTTCTTTCTCTCTTTCGTCTCGATTGTATTTTATTTCTTGATTTTATTTTTTCGTTAGTTTTGGGGGGGTGCTTTCTTGGATCTTTGTGATACCTAAGAAAGAATAGTACTTTTGTACATGCTGGGGGAAAGGTGAAACCTGTATTACAGGAGTAGGAACTGTAAGAAGAAATGTATACGGGTAGTTTACACAGTTTCTCATTAGATTAATGAAAGAGTAATCCATCAATCATCAATCTTTCATATGTGGTGTGTTGGAATCTATCAAGAGATCTGTTAAGATGAGACCTAGGAAACAGAAGCTTACCAGAACCCAGAAAACAGATTTACTCAAAATTGAAGGGGAAAACAGATACAGTGTATGCACTAAACAAAAAGATTACGAGAACCCAGATAACAAATTTTCCCAAAAAACTGATTCACTCAGAAAAACAGATTCATTCATCGTAGTATATATGCACGCAGAAAAAAAAAAGATGATGCGCAAGAATCTTGTGTTTGTACTTGTACATTCTCAGACAAAAAAGATATCAAATACTTACATACGTTGCCAAGTGCGGGTTTGTGTTTACTTTTTTCTGCTGAAATCATCTTCCTCATAATGTTTGTTTTAAGAACTGATAGACGAAGTAGATCAGTGCCAGAAACAAAGCAACTTGGTAGAGATCTCTTTGAAACCCATCATCCCTTTGAAAAAACTGCATAAAAATAAATAGCAGCTAGTAATCAATCAACAACAACCCTTCTAACCTGCTCCAATCTTGTAATTCCTAGATAATACTGTAACAGTTTAAGATCATTCAAGAAGAGAACAGTAAGTACTCTTATACATATATACCTTGGTTGGATCTCCACTCGGATCAGGGTACATGCTCTCAAAATCCTCATTACGAACAGAAAACCGCTCGGTGAGATCCTTGACATTCTCCGAGACATCCTTCCCAGATTCAATTGTGGAGAACAATCTTCTCGAAGCCCAGAAGTAGGCACGAGCTAGAGGAGGCGAAGCTGACAAGTCCCATGACTCTTCGTGCTCTATGACCTGCCCGCTGATCTGGTTCAAGGTGAACTTTGAATCCACCTTGACGATCAGATTGTCTCCCACAATCACTCCCGGCAACAAAGACTTGGGTTTCCCTCTGATTGTCCACTTGATGTTTAGAACACTAGTTGATACCAAAACCATTTCTTGCACAGCCTGTATTTTGTATATTTATATATATGTTTGCATTAGAAAATGCTGGCAGACAGAAGAAAAAGTAGCTGAGTATGATATCTGGGAATGTTAATTACCACAGAGGGTTTCTCAAGGGCATATGTTGCCCAGAGAGGTCTCTTGTATTTCTCACGACCGGTAAAGCTTCTGATAGGATCCTGTGTTCCTCAATACATTGTTATATATATATATCTTCATCATGATAAACTAATGTGCTACAATAGAAGATATAATTATGTTATGTGTGTATGATATGATATTTTATATGCTGTATTCTATACCTTATACTTGACTGATACGGCATAAGTTCCAAGTGCACGGTTATCTTGTCGAAGCTCTAAGATATCTCTCACAAGCTGCCTGGCGGTGGATTCAACCATGGGACTACTGTTGCATTCAAACTCATTGCAGAGCTCCCCAAAGTCCATACCATCCACAATCTTATCAGCTTCAGATTGATCAGCAGACACTTGGGTGGTTCTGGTCGAGTCATTAGTAGCTGAAAAAATAAAAGGAGTTATACCATTGTACACAGATGAAATTACTTGAAAGATTCTTTTTGTAACTAAGGTAGAGAGCTTATCACCCAGTGAAACAAAGAATTAATCAATTTAGTTACCTCGTAGCTTTAGAGCAGAGAAACGACAATCAGGCTTGGCAACAGTACTGAAAGGTTTGCTAAGTGATAGCAAGTGGCTATTATGGCGGCGATGAGCTGGATGGAAAGACGGTGAAGTGGTGGTGGTGGTGGCTGAAGCAGCCTTGGTAGCGTTGGTGATGATGGTGCAGGTGAGCGTGGACATCATGATCTTTCTTCTCCATTTCTTAATTCCTAGTTCTCACCTCGCCCCAAGAGAAAGTGGATAGAAGTTTCCTGTTTTTTCTGATTTTTTGTGAACCTGAGAATCTGAGGGTTTTCTGGGAAATTTGTATGGATAAGGTGGGGGCTTTGGTTGGTTGTGGTCTCTCATCAGCCACGTATTGGTGATGAGATTACATTCTTATGTACAAAACTGAAGCTTAATGGAAAGTCCATTAAAAAAGGTCATGGTCATATCAATGTAAACAAAACCTGTTCAATTTGTCCATCTTACACCATCACACAAAGTTTTACCTATCGGTTGACATTATTGAAACGAACTTAGAAACCGAAGTAATAGAGGCATACTACTTTATAATGTAGGCTTCTATTCAACCATTACTGTTTCTAAAATATTTAGTTTGAAGGGACTAACTGTTGGTCTATTGGGTCATCAACTTGATAATTTTGATAAGATTAATCCACCTTAATATAGACATGTGTCACCAGATTATTGGTGTTTTTTTACTTCTCTCATCTGGGGGGTCCCGTCACTTTCTCACAATAAGAGCTTCGTTTTAAAGCTTCCAATACATGCGGTTATGTTTATGTTGAGATCATACAGCCCCTTAAATAGGGTCATAACTAGTGAATAAAAAAGTTATTGTTATAATATATTTTTTGGAGAATTTTGAAATGTTGCGAGGAAGTCTATCTGGGAGGAGGGACCCGTACACCTCAGGGTTGAAATGGAAACCGAGGCCCTGTTTGAAACGGAAACTGTACACCTTATGGGCTCTTCTGAATATGATGTGTAATTTCATTCAGTTTTCAGCAGAGTTCATGTTCACTGTTGGAGGTAGCTTAGGGTATTTAAGATTAATATAACAGGAAGAGGAGGAAAAAAAAGCTTATGATGAGCGCTGTGATATCTTGTGAATTTAATATTTTTATGCGGTATTTTGTAAAATTAAACATTACAGTGTGGTATTCCGTGTAACGCAAAACTATTTTCGTGAACTGGTTGAAATACACAAGAGCAAAACGTCTTTTTATACGTCCATTTAATGGCGGTTTTGATGTCGTTAGCCGTTTATGGTATCTGGTGTATTTCAAAAACTTTTTATGGTATCGCAAAAACTTTTTTTTTAAATGTGGTATTTTGTGAGTTAACAAAGTTTTTAGCGGTATCCAATGAATTTTTCTAATTGAAATACCCCTAAGGTTTAGAAACCTAATTAAAGGTTAATCATGGATTAGGAAGGCTAATGAACCTTAATGAATTAAAGAATCATGTAAACTCCAAACACATTATATAAATTAATATACAAGGTTCAAGAGGGTCATTGCACCTTATAATAATAATTATTGGACTATAGAAGAGTATATTATAAAGGAGAGATTAACTCCTAAAGTCAATGAATAATGTCACATTAATTCATGAACTAAGATCACAAACAATATGATAAGACTATGTAACACTATTCATATAGTCAAAACAAATTATAAGTGCAATAATCACTTATAAATACACCATAGGACAAGGTGATAACATGTGTTACAAATCTAACACATAAATCAAGTTCAAAATGTACAACATTTGACTTATAACATTATAATGCAAAAAGACTAAAATACCCCTAAGATATAAATTGGGGCCGGAAATGGGGTGAGTCACAAGAAGAGAATGAAGTCTCTAAAGGCCATTTTGCTCCTAGATAAATATCCACTTATATCTCCTATTCATCATTTGTCTTATCATTACTCTTTAAGTTAAAATAAAGCAAAGAAAGAACTCTCCCTCCTCTCTTTGGTTTTCCAGACGAGAAGACCCATCTTCTACCTTGGTTCTTCTTCATTTTTCTTAAGTTCTTCATGCTCCAAAAATGGTGGATTGAATTCCTTAAGCCCTTTCATCTAAATCTTCCAATCTCCTTTATCCTTAGTACAAGGTGATCTAGGATCCATCCTTCATTTGAGCAAAAACACAAGAAATCTGTAGCTTTTGGAGGAGAAGAATTCGGCATTCACAAGGAAATGGAGCCAAGCTAGAGTTCTTCATTTTTAAGGTACAAAAATGTGCTTTAAGCACTTAACCACCCTTTGGTAAATTAAAACCGAGAACTACCACTTATCTTTACACCCTTCTCTCACTCATTTCATAGAGAAATCATTGTTTCATCAAGTACCCATAGAAACCGCAAGCTTAAGCAAGGTTTCACCAAGTTTAAGGTAACAACATGCTCTAAGCTTATACCTTCTTCTTTGTTCATTACATGGCCGAGAACCCCAACTCTTCTTGCTCATTTTCTTCTTCTTTGTTCACACAAAAATGAATTTCATTCCACCCATCAAGTTGGCCAAGAATCAAAGAGGAACATAGGGCAAAAATCTTCATTAAATCAAGGGTAAGCTACTAATCTAAGCTTTAATGCTTAAATCATGTGTCAAAATCTTGAATGAGCACAAAAACTAAAAGTTCTACCTATTTTTATATATAGGCCGAGAACAACTTGTAAGAATTCCTAGCATTGGAGCTTAAGGTAAACATTCTACCTTAATGCATATTTTGTGCTTTAAGTTGTTCTAAGATTGGAACTAATTGGGGGCCGAGAACAATGTGAGGAAAATGGTAAATTTTGACCTAGGAATGTATACAAAACTGTGTGAATAAGTTTGGTGGTGAAAACTAGTGATTTATGACGTGAAATGTCAAGTTTGTGAAGTTTATGTGGGTATTATGTAAATGTCGAAAAATTATGGCCTAGGGATTAGTGTGGCCAAATTGTGGAGGTTTTTTTTAATATTTAAGCTAAGTTTGTGGATGGAATGAAGGCCAAGTGTTAAGGCCAATGTTACAAGCATTTGAAGGTATTTAATGCTTTAAATGTTAAGGACTATATCGATGTTCAATGTGGTGTGAAAATCTGGTATGGATAGGTTGTTTGGATGAGAAAAACCACCTATGGAGGTTGGTGAAATATTACTTAAGAATTTTGGTATTACTTGGAGTTGGTTTAGTACTAAAATGGACTTAAAGATGATTAAGAATGTAATGAGTGCTTAAGGAATAATGAGGTTGGTTGTAACGCCCCTATTTAACATATTTATAGCGGAAATAAAATACTAAAGGCGTACAGATCATCAGATTCCAAACACCAGGCACCAAACCTCACCAATTACAACTTAATGATTACAATTGTCACGGCCTGAACCTCGAGAAAACTTAACAGAAATAAAACAGTAATAACACGCGTAAACTCTCCACAAAACCTAATCTCATCCCAATCACTCGTTCTCTTCGTGGCCACCTGTAAAATAACTCGTACCTGCAAGATAAAACCAAGCAGCCCACCCCGAGAGGGGTGGGTCAGTTCCCTGGAATGGAACTGGTACGATCCTCCAAAAATAAACTTATAATACAACTCTTAAATAAACAATAGCTTGAAAGCAATCACTTAAACCACACAGAGGAACAAAGCATTTCACAAATCATCACACCAAGATAACAAATTAAGGATAAAGATAAATAACAAAAAGGTAAAATTAGTGAAACAAAACCACACCATGTGTTAGTGAACATCCAATGCCTTAGTTAAACCCAATTCCCGTTAGGAGTAGAAAACTCAGATAGTCACAAAGGACTAGGAATGATAAGATAGATCCAAGAACCAATGACCCCAGAGTAGAATAAAACCAATTGGGAGAGATGGCCCCCACCGCCAGATATAAATGTCCGTATGGACGAGGGATATACAACCCCCTGCTGTCAGATTAAAAATGTCCTGGTGGACGAGGGATATACAGCCCCCTGCTGTTAAATATAAATGCCCCTATGGGTGAGGGATATACAACCCCCTGCTGTTACCATTGAAGACGTGCGCACGTCGAAACCTCAAGAACCAACTCATGAATGAAACAATATCCAGAGTCACAAGAAGAATTTACCGAAATTGACCTTTTTCCAAATTCCCACTAGATCTCTAACTACCTAGAGCAATACCAAAACACTCAGTCCTACAGAGTGCAGAAGCGTAAACCCTAAGCAGCCAATGTCTAACGGGGCACCAAATAGAAGAAACCAACCCCATGTAAGTTTCACATTCAAGGCTCAGTTAGTCACACAAGCTGAGTTAGTCACACAACCATTTCCTTTTTAGAAATTCCTCTTAAAGTCAGTTAGCGTTTTTCGAAAATGTCTCATAAGTCAATCAACAAAAGTAACGGAGTACGAGAAATCGTACCTGGTCAACGCTGTAGCAGTTCTAGTAAACTCGTGCAAACATTCAACAATTCTCTGAGGAACATTGAAGATAATTTACTATCAATAACCTGTACCCTAAGTTAAACTTAAATAAATTCCTCTCCCTTATTTCCAAATCTCAATTATCCTATAAGCCCTCGCTTAAATGTTATGTATAACCTTTGACTTATTTTAGAAGGTTGTATAGCCCAAGGTTGTAGGATCAAGGAATGTATTTTATTAACACCTGCTAACTGTCCACTCCTATCCACTCTATTCATATTTAACCACAATCCTCACATTCAAGACCTTTATAACATAAGTGCAATATATGTTATTCAATCAATCTTAGAATTTCAATAATAATCTTAAGCTCAATACTTTTATTCATAATTTAGAATAAACATTGTATTATGACCTATGATGGATTCATCTCAAAATACTATACTTTTATTTCACAATGCAAAGA
This sequence comes from Limonium bicolor, assembly GCA_023374045.1. NCBI lineage: Eukaryota > Viridiplantae > Streptophyta > Magnoliopsida > Caryophyllales > Plumbaginaceae > Limonium > Limonium bicolor. The sequence goes on from CM041782.1 coordinate 91,174,623, forward strand.
TTATGTATTTAAACAATATCTACTAGGTAACCCATAATGATTAAGTCTTTCCCTTAACTTAATTAAGATCTACATCTTGTATATTGGAATCGTAGTGTTTTAGACGCATTTTATTATAACTTAATTGAACTGCTAAACTCAATTATCTCATCTTTAGTTCAGAATGACTTTTAATTACAACCATCTAATAAACTTGTCATAAGATGTTAAATTGCTTCTCATCCTGAATAACTATACTATAGTTAACTTAGATTTAACGAATTAATCTTACATTTAGTATTCACAAGGTATGTTATATGTTTTATTATTACCTATACAATAAGGTGTTTAATATAACCTTTTATGTATCTCTACTTACATTTAATTTCCTAAATGTTTTACTTTTACACACATTCCCTCTATAGACTATGTATAATCCTTTGTACTAAACTTCATTAAACTTAAGCCTTAAATACGTTTTAAACTGTTTTACAAAACCTAAGATTTCAAAGGAACAACTTAATAAATTAATTCCCTTTATTGTATTTAGGATGGACAATATATCTACATAGAGTAGAATTTATCAAAGAATTAAATTCTGGTTCGTAAGTGAAATTATTAATTATTTAATAAGATAATCTATTATGAAAATTCTCATATTTTATATTCAAAATAACATATCATTATTTCCCATTACCGTAAAGTATACCAATATAATATCTTATGTAACTTAGTTTTATCTAATAAAAGGTTCAAAGGTTTTAAGTATCAAATTCCTATTTATAAACCTTCTATAAATTCTAACCACTAAATACCTCACTTAATTGTAAACTCACATCCTAAGTATTGGTAATAAATGTTATAAATGAATTTCATATGGCTTATCTAATGCCAAGAAACTTAAGGATTATTATTTAGATAAATTTCCAAATCATAGTTTAATATAGTTTTATATCATAATCCTTTTAATGATTTTATCTTAAAACATTAAGTTATATTTCAATACCATAAATGTTAAGAAACGATTAAATCTAGACTTACTAATCCACCTCACATTTAGATGTAAAACTATTTTATTTATTTTATTATTGTTTATATATTAAGAACATTTAGATGTAAAAGTATTACATTTATTTATTAATTATATAGTAAGTTCTATTTGTGTAAAATCTAATTACAAATATTCCTAAGTCCCAACTTATTAATTACCTAACCAAATTATAGATTTACATTCTAGTCTTTGACAAATAATATTACACATGTATTTTAATATGGTTTATATAAATCTTAGAAATCCAAGATAACTCTTTAAGCTTAATTCCATAACCACAATTCAATACTACCTCATATAATATTCTTTTAATAGTATTATGTATAGGTTTAGTTTAACTTATTAATTCCTTCATATTCTATTTGCTATAAGGTATTTTATGTCTTTTATTTATATATTTATCGTATATGTATACTAGGATTTATTCAAGACATTCTTTATGTAGTTTTATTGCATTTAATTATTTATATTAACTTTTACACATATCTACATCCAAAATATGGTTTATCAAATAAAGTATTTTCCTTAGTTTCTATTAAGTATATGAACTACCATATTATATAATTAATATAAATGTAGATTAATTTAGTTCCTTGATTTAACCTAAGTTACTATTTTATTTCTTTAATATATATGTTTATATATTATATATTTACTTCACTTAAAAGTTTATACCCAAAAATAGTTATTAACATTCTGTATTAAATGTTAGTTTAGTCTTATTATATTTTCCCCAACCTATAAAGTTTATTAATCATCTATACTTTAATTTTTGGTTACATTAAAAACCTTATATTATAAGGTAACTTATGAAAAACCTTAGAAATACAATTTTTAAACCTATTTCCTCTTGTCCAAAAATTCCCAAATTAAGTATATAGTAACTATAACATTTTATACATATTAAAAAATTTTTATTTCATAAAAATATCTTTTTAAATTAGCCAAATAATTCCAGAAAACCCGTAACTTGCAAAAATCATAACTTACGTTTAAAAACTCCAAAACCTTATTAATTTACATCATAATAAACTAAATTTTATAAGGAATCTATGGTTAAAATTTCAAGTCAAAATACATTTTGGAAGGTATTTAAATTAATTCAACAAGTTAGGGTTTAATTATGGAAATATTAAAACGCATAACCAACTTAAACTCCCCAGATCTAATCTTGGCCGCCCGTTTCTAAAACCTACGATCGGACGTCCGATATTCTTCGAGTTCATCAGCTATTAAGAAACGCAACCCGAGTACTAAATTCCAGTTTTCTCTCAATCTACAAAACGAAATCCAGTGATTCTTCCTCCATTCGTTTTGAAATCAAATTCCGGTTCTAATGACACCGATTTCCCCAATTATAATGCAGTATTCCGAAAAATCGATTCTAGGTTACGCGTTTTAGGGTTCTTTGGGTTTGCGAATTGAAATCTGTCAAATTCTCTTAACCTAATACATAATAGGGGAAATTGCAACATGGGTTTGGTCGACAATGAAGAGTAGTTTAGCATCATCGGAAGAATTTGAAGAAAACTCACCGGGAATTGCAATAACGGAGCAAATAGATTTCGGTTTTCTGGAAACGTTCGACTTTTCGAGCAGTTCACGAGGCCGACTTTGAGGATCTATAACTTGCAGTACAGATCGAGTTAGGCTATGTGTAAGGGCTTAATCGAAAGAGTAAACTTACCTCTACATATTGATAACAAGAACTAACTCTAACTCGCAACACACAAGAAGAAATCAAAGTCGAAAGTTACGAGTTTATACCTTGCAGTTTTCTATGATTTTATGTGCTGCGGAATCAGAAACTTTAGGCAACTATATCCTCCAAACGGTTACGAATCAGACTTGGGCATAAACATGGAAATTGTAGAGGGATTAGAGATCTTTAAAACAAGCTAAAGAAATCAAATTTTGGTTGAGAGACGAAGGAGTTATGATCAACGAAAGTTACCTGAATTCGGTGAGAAACTGGGATTCTGGGTACGAGTTCCGCAAGGGGTCAACTTTAGGTCAGATTTGCGGCTGATGTATAATGAATTAGGGTATGTGTGGGTAATGGTTGGAAAGAGGATTCAAAGGAGAAGAGAATGAAAAAGACGACATTGAAAAATATTGAGAGATGGGTGAGATATAGCCGTCTAAGGTTAGGGTAAAATATTGAAATCTGTTACCGAAAAACAAGGGATAAAATCGGCTAAGTGGTGGGCGACCCGTGATAGTGTGACACGTGGCATGTTTCAAATTTTTGACTCTAACCTTCAATCTATCATAACTTTGGCTAGGATGATCCGTTTTTGACGTTCTTTTTATCGATCTTCATGGTTTTCCATAACCTATTTATTGGTATAGGTTTCATGGGCTGGTTTGTCCATTCTCAAAAAGTCAACCCTAGCAAGGCTTAATAAGCTTTAAGGTTTCTGAGATTTTATATTGACTTTTATGTTCCAAATCAATGCTCCCAATATTTCTAAAATCTTTATAATTTAATTGGAGTGTCTAGGAATTCTTCCAAGATTTATTGACTTATAAATCTTGTTATTTTCATAATACTATATAATAATATATAATAATTAAATATTTAATTGTATTCTTTAGAGTTAAATAGGAGGAATCCCCTAAAATAATTTCCATAATTCCATATAATATTAATATTCATAATTCCATACAATACTTTAATATTCATAATTCCTTATACTAATTTAATATTCATAATTCTATATAATAATTTAATACTTAATAGTATTATTAAAGGTTTAATAAAAGAAATCCCCTAAATTAATTTAAATTAATTTAGGGGTATTTCATTGGTGGATGAGTTGTATAAGGTGTATACAAAGATATTCGGAGTAAATAATGAGTATTAGGCCGAGAGTTAGGCCTTGGATGGTTTAGGAATGCAAATATGCAAGTTTAAGTGATTTAAGGAGTAAAATGAAAACTCTAAGAAAGTTTAGGGGCTATTTCATAATTTCTAAAAATTTTTGGGTCAAGGTAGAATATTGTGGTCAAGTATAGTTGGGGTCAAAGTGTTGACCAATTTGGAGGAGGAAATGATGAGGAATTGTGAGTTAAATGAAGTTTAGGAGTAAATTGTAAGTTTGAAAAACTTATGTGGTCAAAGTGTAATTTCTGGAAATATAGGTGTTGAAATAAAATATAGAACAACTTGGGTCTGTTTGAGAATTTTTGAAGAAATTGGGTTGAGAGTTTGAATTAAATTGGAAGATTATAAAAAGGGTGAAGTTTAGGAATGAAATTGTAAAGTTGTACAATGTTTGGGGCCAATTCGTAAAATAGAAAATTTGGGGTGAAGAGGTAAAAATTGTACAGAAGTTTGTTTGGATTTTAGGAGAAATCTGGGTGAAAGTGGAATAAATTGGGTGTAACGCCCCTATTTAACATATTTATAGCGGAAATAAAATACTAAAGGCGTAACAGACCATCGGGTTCCAAACACCCGGCACCAAACCTCACCAATGACAACTTAAAGGATTACAACAGTCACAGTCTGAACCTCGAGAAAACTTAACAAAAATAAAACAGTAATTAAACACATTAACTCTCCACAAAAACCTAATCCCATCCCAATCACTCGTTCACTTCGTGGCCACCTGTATAACAACTCGTACCTGCAAGATAAAACCAAGCAGCCCACCCCGAGAGGGGTGGGTCAATTCCCTGGAATGGAACTGGTACGATCCTCCAAAACAACTCATAATACACAAAAAAAATAAATAATAGCTTGAATACAATCACTTAAAACCACTCAGAGGAACAAGACACTTCGAAAAACGCCAAATCAAGATAACAAGTTGCAAAGGTAATACATAACAGAAAGTTAAAGTTAGTCAATCAGAAGAATCACACCATAAGTTAGAGTACATCCGTTGCTTGTGTTAGATTCTGTTCCAGTTAGGAGTATGAAGACTCAAGTAGTCACAAGGACTAGAAATGAAAGAAGAGATCCAAGAACCATAACTCAAGAGTGGAATAAAACCCATTGGGCGAGATGACCCCCACCGCCAGTCAGTTGTCACAAAGACTAGGTAAACAGACCTCCGCTGCCACCGACCCATTCTCAATCATCGATGAAAAGTGTGTGCACCACTTAATAAAAGAATCCATACTCAGTACCAAGATTAACATTTCCCATATTCCCATTAGATTATTAACTGCACAAGAGCAATACCAAAACACTCAGTCCTACAGAGTGCAGAGGCGTAAACCCTCAACAATTAATACTCAATAGAAAGAATCCATTCCCAATAAGGCTGATCAAACTCGACTCATGGATGAAACAATACCCATTATCCAAAGGAAGAATTACCAACACCAGATATTTCCTATATTCCCAGTTTCCCCATTAGATCATTAACTGCACCAGAGCAATACCAAAACACTCAGTCCTACAGAGTGCAGAAGCGTAAACCCTAGGTAGTTAATATCTAGTGAAACAACTAGATAGGAGGAACCAATAACCAAGGAAGTTTCACAAACAGGCTCAGTCAGTCACACAAGCTGAGTTAGTCACACAACCATTCCCGTTTAGAAAATCCATTTTAGCTCAATTAGCGTTTGTCAAAAACATCCCTTAAGTCTTGTTAGCAAAGCATAAGAGTACGTGAAATCGTACCTGGTATGTGAAGAACAGTAATTAACTTGAATGAGTGATTCCCCAATAGTAACTTATAATTAAGGTGTTCCAAGTGTTGATTAGTTAAGGGACTTATAAACTAAACAACCTTCTATTCTTACTGATTTATAGTTCCAGGTTTACCATTATTCTCTCACAAGGATTTGGGCTAGGTTTGGTTAATTAAATCTTTTATTAGGCCCATTTCGTTTAAACTGGAACGATTTAGGATTTAACCCTGAGAGTGGGCCAACCTCTCTTTGAATTGTTTAAGTGGGCTTTTGGAGTTCATAGACTTGGGCTTAGTAAGTTAACCCAAGACCGTGTTACGTTTATGTTGTGTAATTAAACCCTTAAGTTATTAATGACTATTTAATTACACACCGATTAAAATCCTAAGGTTTAATATATATATATATATATTCTTCTTATAATAACTATCACAAGGAATGTTATTTCCTTCATCTATTTTAATGTATTTATATACATATATATATATCTTTACGTATTAAGATTTATCCATAACATTTTCAAGGAAGTTTATTGTATTTAAATTATCTTTATTACTTCAACATTTATCTGCATCCCCTGTATGTTTATAAAGTATTTCTTTTACTACATCTTAGAATATTAGCTACTATAGTATTAAGTTAATATAAGTGTTGATTTATTTAGCTCTCTGTTTTACCCTAAGTTACTATTTTATTCCCTTTTTATATATGTGTAAATATATATATTTTCCTTAGTTTTAATTAAGAATATTAACTCCCTTATAAAATAAAAATAAAATGTAGAATAATTAAATTCCTTGATTTAACCTAAGTTTCTATTTTAATTCTCCCATATAAGTATATATACATACATGTAAATAATTTCACTTCTCTTAAAAGCTAATACCCAAACCATTTATAAACATACTGTTATAAAATGTTAATTTAGTTTTCCTTTTTTTTCCAGCTTAAAAGTTTATTACCAAACCATACTTTAATTTTTGTTACATTAAAAACCATATTTTATAAGGTATTCTTATGAAAAACTCATAAACACATTTTTTTAAACCCATTTACCATTGTCCAAAAATTCCCAAATTTAATATATAGTAACTATAACATTTTAGACAAATTATAAAATTTTTATTTCATAAAAATATCTTTTTTATTTAACCAAATAATTCCATAATACTCGTAACTTGCAAAAATCATAACTTACGTTTAAAAACTCCAAAACCATATTAATTTACATCAAAATAAACTAGATTATATAAGAAATGTACGGTTAAAATTTCAAGTCAAAATACATTCGGGAAGATATTTAAATTAACTCAACAAGTTAGGGTTTACTTCTAGAAATATTAAAACTCATAACCTACTTAAACTCCCCAGATCTAATCTCGGCCGTCCGTTTCTAAAACTTACAATCGGACGGCCACTGAGTCTCGAGTTCTTCAGGAACTCAAAATCGATACCCGAGTACTAAATTGCCAATTCCTCAAAATCTACAGAACCAAATTCGATGATTCTTGTTTCTATGGTTTCGAAATTCAATCCCGGTTCTAATGATACCAAATTCGCTAGCTAACATGCGGAATTCAGCGGTTTTCGATTCTGGTTCGAGGTTAGGGTTTGTTTCGGTTTTCCGATTCCAAATCTCACGAATTCTCTCAATCTAACACTTAATTGATGCAATTGGAACATGGGTTTAACCGATAATGTAAAGGCGGTTAGCACAATCGTTGAAGGAAACTTACCGGAATTGCTCGAATCGACGGAATTCGAAATCGGGTTCTGGAAAAACTCAAACTTTACGAGCTGGTTGAGTAGCCAACTTTGCAACACTATAAGTTTCGGTACAGATCGAGTTAGGCTTTGTTCTTGGGCTTAATTTAAAGAGGAAACTTAACTATACACATTGATAACAAGAACTCACTCTAACTCGCAACACACAAGGAAAAATCTAACCCGAAAGTTACGAGTCTATACCTGCGGTTTCTGTATGATTTTATGCAATGGTGAATCGAGATCTTTAGACGTCTCGCTCTCCCAATCGGTTATGAATCAGCCTTGGTCATCAACACAAAAGTTGTAGAAGGATTAGAGATCTACACAATGAGCTATAGAAATAGAATTTTGGTTGAAAGATGAGGAAGTTATGGCAAGACGAATTTTACCTGAAATCGAAGAAAACTGGAAATCTGCGTTTTCGGTTTCGCAGGGTGGCTACTTTGGATCAAATTTCCGGTTGATGTAGGATGATCTAGGTTTAGTGTGAGTTATGGTTGTAAAGAGGCAGTGTAGGAGAAGACAACAAAGATGACGGCACTCAAAAACTCTCAAAGATGAGTGAGATATAGCCGTCTAAAGTTAGGGCAAAATCGCATAGTTCTGTTCCGATTTTTAAGCTAAGTGTGGGTGGCCTGTGACCGATTGACACGTGGCAGGTTTCAAAATTTTGACTCTAAACTTCATTTTATCATAACTTTGGCTAGGATGATCCGTTTTTGACGTTCTTTTTATCGATATTCATGGTTTTCCATAACCTATTTATTGGTATAGGTTTCATGGACTGGTTTGACCATTCTCAAAAAGTTAACCCTAGCAAGGCTTAAGAAGCTTTAGGGTTTCTAGGATTTTATATTGACTTTTATGCTTCAAATCAATGTTCCAACACTTTCAAAAATCTTTATAATATACTTGTAATGTTTAGAAATTTTTCCAAGATTTATTGACTTATAAATCTTATTATTAAATTCATAATACTATATAATAATATATGGTAATCCAATAGTATTCTTTAGGATTAAATGGGAGAAATCCCATGATTTAATTTTCATAATTCCATATAAGGATATAATGATTAATTATTCACAATTCCATACTATAATATAATAATTAATGGTATTATTTACGGTTTTAATAAAAGAAATCCCCTAAATTAATTTAGGGGTATTTCATTGGGAGATTATGATATAATGTGAATTAAGGATTAAATTGTACGATTTATAAGGTTTTGGGGTGGATTTATAATTATGAAAAAGTTGTGGTAAATGCTGGAATTGAACATAGGGCTATTCGGCAACTTCAAATATTTGGTGTGGACTTTGGGTTAAAATTAAATAAGTGTAGAAATGTTATAAGATATGTGATTTGGGGTTAACTTGTAATATTAGGAAAGATTTGGTGGATATAGTATAATATTGAATACTTATGGGCAAAGGCGTGAATTATGGAGAGTTATAGGTGGATTTTAATTTAAGGTAGAGAATGACATAAGATTACATTAGGGTCTTAATGCCATTTTGAAGAAGTTGGTATGAGTTAAGGAATTTAATGATTCACATAAAATAATGTGAATGTTTGGGTATTATGAATTATATAGTGAGATTGGAGATGGAATGAGCTAATATAAGGTTGGAAATCAAATTGTATAACATTAAGCTAAGTCTTAATGTTGGTGTATTAAGTTGGAGTAAATAAAGGAACTTTATAATTACTTAGAGTAATATAACCCTTGGAATATAATCGAGGAATTATAAAATTCAAAGAATTAAATTATGGGTTATATAAGTAAGTTGACTTGGATAGTCAACGAAATTGACCAAGAGGGTCAAGTTGATCAACTCATGATTGAATGAGGATTTAAATCCCAAGGCTTTTAATATTAAGGTCAATTATATAATATCATATAGTAGTGAATCTATGTGAATATATATGTATAAGTGTATATATATAAACAAGGCCTATAATGAAAGAGATAGGCTAAGGAAATTAAATCCTAGAGTTATAAGAATTACAACTTGTTAGTGTCTAACATAATTAAAGGATTGATTAGCTAATCCTGACCTTGAGTGGAAACCCAAGACTTGAATGAGTAGTTAATCAAGGGGTTAATTACCGGAGGAATTAGTTATTATTGGCGATTACCGAATAGATTTAGATCATAGTGTTACGTATTCCAGATCTGAGTGAGTAGAGCCGGGTCCGGGACGGGACATCTGCTACCTATCGTTGGTGAACGATATGTTATTGTGTGATCCGGTTGCTCCTGAAGATTTTCTCGGGTTTCAGATATCTGTGTGCTTGGTTGCTAAGATGATATCTATGATTGGTGTTAATTATCATATGTAAATGATTATGTATCGGTGCCTTGTATTACTTGCTTATGTTATGCAGTATTAATTGTTCGAAATAATAAACTGAACTAAAGGCAATACCAATGTATCTCAATTAAAATACGGAAAGTGACAAGGAAAACATCATTGGAAAGAGATAATGACAAACTACATTATCCCGAGTAATCTACGAACATTCCTTGATCAAGCGACGGAAAATACCACTCTTATAAACATGTATTCGAATGATGACTATCCTAGATGTTCTAGGTATTTCATAAGTACTATCCTAGATGTTCTAGGTATTTCATAAGTCCTTATTGGCAACACATTCAAAATTGTTATTCATTGAGAACCTAAGACGACTTTTAGGTAAATCGATTAAGTATCTTAATCATTCAGTGGGAGGTAGATATGGTAGCATGGTAGTATGGGAAATCCAAGATGTTCTTGGTGCATTGTGATCTGAGAGGATGGCCGAATACGGATCCTCTCCACTTATTTAAAATTCCAACAATTCAAGTTGATTTGTTGGTCAGAGGTACTACTATTGGTACGGGGCAACGCCCTTGGTGACCCGCCACATAATAGGGGTAAATGGTTAGTAGCATGTCGTCTTCTAAAATGACGACTGCTGAGTGTGGTGAGTTGACTAGTATTGGAATTAATACCAGATGAACTTTAATGCAAAATAATATTATCTTCGTATCATTGGTGAGCAATATAAAAGGGCCTTAAAGGCCAAATAACGAGAACAAGTTTAAATTATGATACTCGTATTCTTATATTGTCATGGTTATTGATGTGATTGTTTAGTGATGTGTTAAGTGGAGCCGTGTGGCTATGCATGATTTAATGGCTCGTTGTTATGTATTTAATATTGCTTTAAAGTCTTTATTATATAAACGGTATCTCATGTAATTGAACCGCATGTCAACTCGACCAATTAACCTGAGGGTTTGAGGGTGCATGACGGTTACGCAATAGCATACTCAGCAGGGGTTGATTCTATACATACAAACAACATTACAGGTGTGTAGCTGCTGACGACGCTAGAGCGCGAGATTTTTGGGTAGCGGTATACGACCTCTAGGGTATACATTCGCATTTTGGTTTTTGGATTTGGCTTTGGTTATTTTAAGGTTGTACATGGTGTTTGGTATTAGATTGCTCATGAGATGGATTGTATTAAGTGTTGTAAACTAAACTACTGTCCATCTCTTGTCTATCACAGTGGGTTATTGTTTGTAGTTTAAATCCGTATGTGGATATTGGATGCTTCATTGCTCACAAGGGTGAGCAATAGTGGTAACATCTGGTGGTTGCGTTTAAGTTGTTTTCCGCTGCAAGTAGTTCGATTAATTAAGATGATGGTACGGTAATTAAAAGGCGTTTAAGTAGAGGTGTTACACTAATTTTTCTAATTTTATTTTGCAGCATATGAAGAACCAGTTTCAAAATCAGGGTACATCACGAAACATGACATTTTTTTGTGATATATTGTGAATTTTTTCTTTTTAATTTTACATTTTTGCATGTGAATATATTATAAGCTTTACTATGAAGTTAAATAAACTACACAATTTTGTGCACATGATACATTAGTTACTAAAAGTTATATTTTACGCCTTCAAACCTAAAAACTGTCTTTAGCAGTGGTAATTGTTTTAAGGTTGACCATTTTTTTAACCTTTAGGTTTTAGGGATTAAGCTTTTCTTTTTTGAGGGGTGAAGTGATAATTGGTTAAATAGTGTGAATTTAGGCTTAAATTTTCTCATTTCATGACACTTTATATTCACTTATAATACATTCTTTTACACGCAGATGTCTCATGATAACGGGGTTGCTACATTTCAGGTAAAACTTGGAAAAAATTAAGCAAATCAATGATATTTTAAAGAAGAGAATAAATGACAAGCAATTGGTTGCAATTTGGTCAGGTAAAACAAAGAAGCGTGAAGGACTCCCACCTTGATTTTGGGAAGAGTGCCTACAAAATTTCAAAACTTGCGCCACCAAGAGTCAACCGACCAGTGACCAAGCTCTACTGTAGCTTGGTTGCACCGTGAAAGATGAGGATTGGCTGAAGCAAGTAGCTGGAAAGAAGTCCCTAGATCTTTAACCGCCCAATCAACGTGGAAAGCTCTTATTGCTTGTCTATCTTTGGTGCAGATCGACTAAGGACGCATGACAACTAATTGACTATCAACTGAGCTCAGTCTCAAGTCGGTTGCAAGACGGATCTTCCATCTTCAAAATCTATAAATAGGATCATTTCTCACACTCTAACTTCAATCTCAGTTGTGAAGCTTCCTCCTCTCTTCTCACTTAGAAGTAGATTTCTTCTTTCTTCAATTTACTTAATGCACTTTATCTTTAAGCACTTCACTTTAATGGTTTTTGTAGCTAATTACCTTTTTCTTGGGGTGGTGACACCCGTAGGCTTGTACTAAACATGATTTTGACCGTATTAAAGTGACTTTCCCTATCTATAGAGCGCAATGCTTTCGATGAGTGACGACCCGTACATGATCTTAGAAACCGAGGGTTATATACCATCGTTGATGCCCCGGGTCTAGACCAAATAAGAAAAGGAAGATCAAAATAATGACAATGAGAAATGCTTTAGTCTTGTTGCATGTTTAAAATCGGCTTATCAATCTAATGATTTCCAATCCAACTATAACTGGAAGAAATCCTAGTTATATGCAAAGGCGGGAATGAATCCAGAGTTCATGTCATAATAATGCCCCAGTGATCTAAGCGCCGCATACACTAACTCTATTATTTTGCTAACATTGAAGTACAAGCCGAAGTTAGTCACCATCTCGAGAGATATTCTTCCCAAACCCAAAGAAAAACATAAAAATCTCAAAAAGACAACCACCAGAGTTCCATGATTCGACAACTCTTTATCAGGAAAACTTACTGTTTCTCCTCTACCATAATTATATGGTCCTTTTGCAGGTCAACTCTCTAAAATCCCACAAAACAAACTAAACACATCCATATTTATATATATATATATATATATATATATATATTTATATATATATATATATATCCATTTTCACATTGTCTATGAACACTTTAATTCTAACTTGAGCTCCTGCATGGTTGTCTAGTTTTGTAAACATTTTCTTTTCGTACATACAAACCTTTCTTTTTTAGTTTTGTCATAATTTTTCAGATAGTAAGAATGGAGCACTCTCGACAATCATGACAATGACCAAAGACTTACAATAGTGAATCACATCAAAAATAGAGAGGATGTGTGGTGTATTTTTCTTATGGCGTAAGAGATATCAGGCTTTTCAATAGGTACTGCTTGAGGTTTAGGCACAACCGCCCAAAATGGCATGGGCTTACCCATGATTATTGGGGCATTCATTTTGACAATCATTAGGGTGAATATTCCTCAATCGTCAAACTAGCTTTTGTAGACAACTATATCACAACTGCCAATATTTACCATTGCAAAAAATCATGGAACAGTCATTATAAGGCCAATTGCAATGTGGCGTGCTCCTAGGTAGCATAGACTTTGTAGTTGTGAAGCTAAAACATAACATTTATAGCTGCAACACGTTTCTAATACAGACATCGCGAGCTACTTGGTTAATTGGTTGGAAGTAACACAGGTGCATGTTTTTCTGAAAGATATTTTCTCCAGAATTGAGAGGTAGGAAGTGAAGTAGAAAGCCAAACTTGGACATCTGAGTTCGTGGAGGACAGAGTAGGATATCACTTGGTCGACGTGGTTTACAGTCGCTCGCGTTAGCCCATAGGTTTACCTGGGTTCCCTTGTAGGACGCTTCTTTCTCCTAGGGCTAGACGATCGCTAAAAGACATACGATACATTGAAAAAGATTTTTTTTCTTTTTCTTTTCTTTTACCTTTTGGCATATAGTAGAGGAAGTATTTTTTTTAAACTAAGGAGAATCTTATAGATATAAGATTGTAAATATATAATCTAGGTCCCCCATGACCCCAAGAACAACCTGCTGGCTGTGGCACCGATATGAATCCATGCCGACACATGACCTACATCCACATGTATAGATGTACATCTCACTGGTTATGTGAACACTGAGCCTTCCAGCTCATCAAAGGTAAACACCAATGCCAAAAGGGCACCATTGTTTGTTTCGAAAAAAAGGGCACCATTATTTGTTTCGAAAAAAAGGGCACCATTATGGTACCAAACAATCTCCCGGCCTCAAGCCAAGTGCTAGAATAGGTCAAGCCGATACTAGTTTTAAAAAAAGCTTAATAGAACGCTAAAAGTCTTCACAAAAGAAACTAAACTATGGTGAAGATACAACCCTACAAGCAAAATGACTCAATTATTTAGGAGGGGCGAAGGAGCCAACAAGGCAAAAACGACTACATAGAACACCCCAACTCCTGTAGTCGTTAACCCGCTAGTTCATACGCCTTGGCAACTCCTAAGATTAGAAGTTTCCTTCTCAAGATCAACAACCATGGAGCCTTGTTGCTCTTCTGTAGTTTCCCCTTTTAAACATTTGGTGTAGACTTGAGGGCAGATTTAGCCTCCTCTACAACGCCCTAATGCAGAATCTAATCAAAAGTGCTCTTCTTCCCTCCTATATGGGTTGCAAAGCCCTCAATTTGCATAAGGACTGGTGAAATACCCACGAATTTTGAGTTAGAATAAAAATAATATATAGTCGACGTGAGTAAGATAATTATTATATTAGGAAGAATATGGTACAAATGGATAGTCCGAGATTATAGTTAATAGTGGGCCCAGGGAAGTTAAATGATTTTCTTATATTGTTTTTCTTTCTCTTCCTAAAATGATTATAATTATTTATAGTCCTCTTACTCTTACCGATATTATTATCTATATATTTCTCTCTACATTCTAATCCTAAGAGTTCAATTCCAGCTTTACTTCTTCCTAATTAATTATTCTTAATTCAAAGAGTTCAAGTCTAATTTTGCTTCTCCAAATTAATTATATATATTAATAAACCCTTATTCTTCTCCCGATGTATCTAATGTTAGTATTCTAGATTCTTCCTAACGGTAATCCTTGTGTTTGAATTAATAACTCTTTTCTATTTTTATTCTCTTTCATTCCAAAATAAATGAATTACATTCCTCCGTAGATATTTTTGCACTCATCCTTATCTTTACGTAACGACAATCACTTATTTCTCATCTACTTCAACTAATCATTTGAATTATTATTTATTTCTTTTAACTAAATATTTTCTAAATGATTTATTTACACTCTTGAATTATTTATAGTGTTAATCTAATTATCTTCATCCTCTTAAATGAATTACAAAGCTGATTTATTAAATATCTTTCCTTTCTAAATTACTAGTAATATTCTATTTAAACCATGATTTTCCCCACTCTCTTTTCCCTCGTCACCACATTCCACAACTACAATATTCTCGTTCTTCTCTTCTAAACTCCCAACTCATGTTCTTCCTTCTGCCATTGTCAACCCTCTTCCCTGGTGCCAATTAGAACTTCATCGGGTAAAGTCTACTACTTAGATATATATTAATTTTTGTTGTGATTAGTAGTTCTGATTATGAGTTATTATAACCTAGACACCGTTATCTACGGCGATCATTTCTGGTGATTTTTGTTGAGTTATCTCCCTGAGTCGAGGAATAATCAGGTAAATCTCTATGCTCATGTTTGTTTGACTTCGTGGTTTGCAAATTGGAGGAAAAAGGTTTTGGAACTTCGGTTGTATTTTTGTTGGAAGATTATTTATTCTCAGATTGTGGTTTCGCAAATTGGGATTGTTTCCCATGTGTTGAGAATGGTTGCATTGGAATATTTTTGGTGATGGTTTGATTAAGGATTTTTGGGAGACTTTCACAGGAATGATTATTATGTCTTTGGAGCCCATAGGTGCTCTTCATTATCGTTATCTTTTGCGCTGCATACAATGACTACAATTAAGCTCTATGATCTACTCTATGTAACTGTTGTTTCATAGGGGGTGTGCACACTGAAGGACTTATGGTGAGGTGGTGTTTGACGGTCCCATAGGTGACTGTCCTGGTTATTTTGTTTGACGGTTCCATAGGTGACTGTCCTGGTATTATTGTTTGGGGGTCTCATAGGTGACCTCCGTGTTGGATCTGTGATTGTTTCCTGTTGAAAGCTCCCCACTGATTTTGGTTGATTATTAACACTTCTGGAAAAACGTTCAATTGTTCAATCTCTCTCTCTTCTGATTGATAAAAGGATAAAAGTATTTCAAAATTCATTTTACACTATGAGGTAGGATTTGCTTAGTTTTTCTAATTTTTGCGGTCCCTTCGTGTTTTTGTCTATTGTTTTCTGATCGCATGTAATGATTGCTAAAGTTTGGGGATTGGGAATGCGCTACCTCATAGTTCTAGAGTTGATTAATTGTTGTTGAGATACAGTATTTAAATTGCGATGTTTTGTATATTTATTTCTGTTGAATTGTTTAAGATTTAGCCTGAGCACTCATGGGTCGAGTGTGGCGGTAGCACTCTGAATTTGAAATTATTTTCTGCTGTGATTTTGATGGTAAACTTTGTTACAAATTACATGTGAATTATTCATCTTTAATTGCCATTGAAGTTGTGGTGTGAAAGTGTATTTCCTAAGGTTGTTTTCAATTGATTTTCACCATTTTGGACCTGTCCGAACGTCCGTCCGGATAGGCCCCGAAGCTATTTTATTTTCAAAAGTTTTGAAGTGTCCGGACAGGGCGCGAGGACGAGTCTGGGGGTTGGAGTTCGACTTCCGTCCGAATTTCAACATCTGGGCACATGTCCGGACACACCATGGTTTTTATTTTGACTTGTGTCCGAACTTCCAAGGTCGGACACAAGTTTGGACAGGACTTAAAACTTAGTTTTAAGACTCGTTTGACATCCGTTTTAATCCCCATCTGCGGCGTTGGATTTGTATCATTTTCTACTTTATAATGAGGCAAAATTCAGGGTGTTACAAGGTGGTATCAGAGCCGTGTTTTCGAAATAAGATAAGAACTGGATTAAAAACGGATTAAATTTGGGGCAAGCCATCTTTGGGGAATTGTCATTGTGTGATTGTTATGTGACTGACTATAGTATGCTGGATGTCATGAGTTACATACTTGGAGTGTGAATTACTGTATTTGAAATGAGTTGTTGATAATGGATGATATAGCGTGCATATGGACAATATTGCTACTATATATATACGCATAATGGGATTATGGTATTAGTTCTTAATATGGGATTGGAATTCATTTATTGGGTGGTAGTACGTATATATCTATATATACACTATTATATACGCTATACGGGGATTGTTTGCATTAGACTTCAATGTGATATGGGAATCAATTATGGGGAATGCTAAGAATTAGATTGCTTGGAATAAGAGTTGGAAGTATTGATTGTGAGGATGTTATCTATGATTACTTGTATGACGCCTTCTGGCGAGTTCTTGCTGCTACCTTAGTGATACTATGTTCCCCTATCTGTTATAGGTATGAATTCACAAATCTACACGTATTGAAGTGCACAGTATTATGAGTTTCCATGGTTAATGTGAAGTTGTGAGTCTCTATGTGTTATGCCAGACAGTCAGTATAGATATGTCTTCTTTCCTTGCTTGTGAATGAGTATACTATGGAAATTACTTATAAAGGACCTTCTATTACAATATATAGACTAATTTACCGTTGTGAATTGGTAAAGGGAGAAATATATATACACGTAGATATACTCTAGCAATGACAATCGGATATTGAGGATATATGCATATATATACGCATATATATAGAGAGATATTTAATGAAAGAAATATTGGTATATTATCGGTGTTAGTTTGGGGGAGATTTGGAAAGATAACAATTTTGAGTTGAATAAAATCAGGGATAACTGTTTTGCTTTCTGCCACCATGGTTGTGCGTGAATACGTGTTTATGAAAGAGATGTGTGATGAACTTATGTAAAATGAGCCTGGCATTTTTGCTTGTTATTGTGTGTTCAAAATATTTATAGTGATTGATGTTGGGCTAACCAAGGTAATAGCACGTCATAAATTTTCTTCTTCACTAGGTAGAATACCACACAAAAAAAACCTAGTAATTGTATTAACTATAGCGCAAGGGATGGATTGTAGTTTAATTATTGTTTATGCTATTTGGCGATTGAATTTATAACTTGTCTTCCAAATCTTTATATTCTGTCTGAACGGACTTAAGAACATTCAGTAAACAGGTAGTCATGTGTTTAGCCAGTTTTTCAAGGAAACCATATATGTAGCCACTAGAGTATTGTTCGAGATTATTTCTATGCGATTTTAAAAGCAGAAACTTCACAGTAAAGGTATATAGTTTACGTCCTACTTAATATGCTCATGTACAACAAGTTGTTGTAATTATTCCGATGACTGGAACACTGGTGTGGTCTGGGTATTAATTGAAGGGATTATGTGACCAGAGTGATAAATAGATGCATATAGCGAGGTTGCGAAGTGTTACAGTTGAGGACTTGAGAAAAGGAAATAATAGTAATGATAAATTAAAATAAAGGGAAGTACGATAGGTGCAATAGACCTTTACATGCTCAACTGTAAGAGGTTAAATATTAGCATATTTATATGAGTATGCATATATAGACATATGTATCTAATTAAATATAAATAGTTGTTTCTTCTTGTTTAATTACCCTGTGAGTACGAGAGATATGAGCAATGTTGACAGAATATGTATATATGTTTGGATATTTATGTAAATTAGGATAGTCATACTACTTTTGTTGATTGGGTACCCATATTATTTCCTATCAAGATAGGCTAGGGGATGTTACATGTTTTACTAAATGACAGTGTTTTTGTAGTATTTGGTACCAGGGAAGAGTGTGAGATGTTACCTGTATTATGGACACAACGTGTTGGGTGATCTTTGAGCTAGGTTTTGTTAACCCCTTGCTGTTTGAAAATTATATTAAGAAGATGGTTTAGTTAATCCGTGTGCTAAGTTGAATAGACGCTAGTATTGTGGTTTATTGGGAATTATTTTATTAAATATTGAGATTGAAACTGAAACCGAGACCTTGATTGAGTTCCATTTATATGTTAACGAACTGGTTAGCAATGCCCTGTTGAATAATAGCATGAAGTGTACTAGGTGATGGAACATTTGGCTGTCAGTAGGCAATGTGGATTCGTTTGGTGGCCTTAAAATATAATCAATTGATTATAAAATGATTTATGATTAAGACTTTTACAACTTGGTAATTATTGATGAAGCTAGAGGTGAAATTGTAGTGGTTAAAGTAAAGCGGTGAATATATGTGAGGTTCGTAATTAAACAAGGTATTTAACATTGAAGTTGTGGTATGAAAGTGTATTTTCTAAGGTTGTTTTCAATTGATTTTCACCATTTTGGACCTGTCCGAACGTCCATCCGTACATACAAGTTCGGACAGGCCCCGAAGCTATTTTATTTTCAAAAGTTTTGAAGTGTCCGGACATCTGTCTGGACATATATGTCCGGACTGGGTGCGAAGACGAGTCTGGGGGTTGGAGTTTGACTTTCGTCCGGACACATGTCAGGACACACCATGGTTTTTATTTCGACTTGTGTCCGAACTTCCAAGGTTGGACACAAGTCCGGACAGGACTTAAAACTTAGTTTTAAGACTCGTTTGACATCCATTTTAATCCCCGTCTGCGGCGTTGAATTCGTATCGTTTTCTACTTTATAAGAGGCAAAATCCAGGGTGTTACAAGTGGTGTGCCATGAAACGGCTCCCGCATCGGTTGGAGGGGAGAACGAAGCACTCCTTATAAGGGTGTAGACACTTCTTCATGGTAGACGCGTTTTGAGTGGTGTAACTAGTTGACCCTCAGAAACAAAACCGTGAGCTGCGGTAAAGCGGACAATGTAATGCCCCTATTTACAATAAATATTGTAACACCCCTACCGCTAATACCGTCATTACCGTCCAAACTCCTCATACTTCCTTACTCACGCAGCGGATACATACTTACACAACGGTGGGTGATACAATGCCGTTAGTCACCCACGTGACTAACAAGGCTTACTACTACATACATCATCGGTCTGATGGACCGGAATATCCGAGTACTACATAATTCCAACACATACTCCATTACCAAACAAGTACTACAATTTTCCATTCAATACAATGCTCCATAAATACAATACAACATACCGAGTTTACTAAGATCCAAATACAAATACAATTACAATAATCCTTTCAAGTTCATACTTACTCAATAAGAGTCTACTATCTACCCCTTCCTCACAAACTACTTACTTCCTACATACAAAAGGGGTGTACCATTTGGTACACTTATACTTCAAGGCTACAAGTCCTATACAGTTCACTACCATCTACAATTCTTCTCTAGTTACCTAAGCAAGCTGCTGGTCTCTCATCATGGTCATATTTGCTTCGGTACCTGTACACTAAAAACATCACCCCTAGGGGCTCAACTTACGCTGCATATGACTTCCGTATACCCTGCGTACTAGCGAGGGTACGCCGACCACTTGGTCGAATACATGCAATTCATTTTACAAATACATACATACATACATGCTTCATTCATAATGCTACAATGCTACACACGGAATACATACATACACTTCATACATACAGGTAAACCATATAAGCCAACCGATACTTACTTTCCTTTTCCGAGATACACATACACAATACATACACAATTCATAATACTTGTTAGCTCCATTTGTCCACCCGGGTTAATCGTGGAGATTACTTTTTACTCGGGGTCAATGACTTACACCAGCCAAGACCATTACTCATACATACTTTACTTATTCACTTACTACTTACTCAAGTCAAGTCGTCGGGACCTCCGGGCAGGGACTACACCGTCCCACCTCCGGTAGGGACTACACCGTCCCACCACCGGGCTTTACTTGGCTCACTAATCCAGGATGCTACCCATTTAAGGGGTTTGGGCCGTGGAAAAGTTTAAGAGCCAGGAATCGGATCCAACCTCTTGTGTCTCTCATCCTCGCGCGTGGTCGAAACTATATCGGACTTCTACTCATTCCAATTTACTCAATACTTACGTTAGGAGTTAGGTAATTAGGATTAGTAGAAGTCACGTATCCAAGCCACACAATAATACTTTACTCGCATACAAATCCATACAAGGTACAATACATTACACAATACACTACAAGATACAAATACACATCCATTCCCATTCATTCATTTCATGAATTATACAAACTAAATGTTCAAGACAAATATATCAAGAACAATATAAACAAGCACAAGTAAGT
Organism: Limonium bicolor; assembly: GCA_023374045.1. Taxonomy (NCBI): domain Eukaryota; kingdom Viridiplantae; phylum Streptophyta; class Magnoliopsida; order Caryophyllales; family Plumbaginaceae; genus Limonium; species Limonium bicolor. The sequence continues at coordinate 91,195,706 of CM041782.1, forward strand.
GCAATAAAGTCCGATTCGTGCATTTATCTTATTTAGGTGATCAAATAAGCACACAAATCGGGGTAACCAGGTTAGGATACAGAGCATGAAGAAATCATACCTTTCACCGTTGACTTTGGATTCACCGACTCCTCTTCGGTGTTCAACTATTCGAATCCTATGAGATACATACAGTTGGGTGGTAATTATCCATAATAACCTTACTTATTACTTTCTAAAGTTTCCTAGTTTATACTTATCAACCCTTTGTTATTAAGTACACTTACTTATGTTACTTACTTAAAATTATTTCCTAAGCTTGTTTATGGCCTTAATGACCTTTAAACATCATTAATTAAGTCTTAATTATCTTATACTATCATTACCTTCATTACCCTACCTTATATTAGCTTTAAAACACTTTCTGTGAAGAATTTGGTGTGGTCCGGGTTACTGTCCAGGTTTACAAACCGTACCACTACTTTGGAAAATCCCTCGGGTAAGAAAAATGACTGGTCCGGGTTTGTGTACTACTTTGCAAACCCGGACCACAAGGTTGCAATTCTCTCGGGTGTGATTTAGAGGTGGTCCGGGTTTAGGTCCTGGTTTACAAACCCGGACCACCACTTCTGTATTACGTTCTGTATTATTTTAGCCTGGTCCGGGTTTCTGTACTGGTTTATAAACCCGAACCAGTTGTAGTTTTTACATATATGCTAGTTTTTTATTATGTTTCAACTCCAAACTTCTACCAATCTCTTCCCCAGTATTCCTACATATAATCTAGCATGTTTTAGCATTGATTAAGCACTTTAAACTAGCCTAATCCACTCTCTAAATTCCTCTGTCAATATCTGTTCACTTACAGATTTTCCACTGCAGTTTTCTCCTATTACAGTTTTTGTTCTTCAACAAATGCTACAGATTTTTGTTCTAACCTTCACCATTCAATACTCCCTCTACCAATGCTACTCCTAGCATTCTAAATCCATTACTTTACCACTCTAGTTCTCCTCATTACCTAAATCCTCTTCAAATCTGTTTTCAACATGATTAGTCACTCATAACAACTACCAAAACACACCTAGTTATTGCCTAGGTTATTCCCTCTCCTTACACATCTAAGTCCTCCAATTTCAATACAAATTTGGACAGAGGTTCCCCTATATTTTTAACATTTCCCCACATATCAGCTCACTCATTCATTCCAATTCCCATATCAAGTCACACACCATTCTACACACTACAACACAGTATTTTTCCTGCACATACACATACATTACCCAATGTTTTACCCAAGCCTTTAAACCTCTTTTAAAACTTAAAACGGTTACATTCTCTTCCTCATTATACTAAACATACTTGCTACTCATTACCACATACATTACTCATTTATAATACTCAAAACCTGTTACACTTCACAATACAAAACTAACTCAAGGTAAGAGCATTTACCTTGTGATTTTAGTTTCTCCTTCTTTCTTCCCCTTCTCTTCCTTTCTTCTTTCTTTTCCTTCCTTCCTTCTTGTTCTCGGTTTCAAATGGAGTCCACACTCCAATGCTATAGCCCATACCAATACACAAATTCTAGCTTAGCATTTCATCCTTAAACTAACCTAGGGTTTGTACATGTTTAAGGTTTTTAAAAGAGTATTACCTTCTAATGAGTAGATGGAGTTCTTGTTTAGCAAGAGAGCAAGATTCCAGCACCAATGGGGAGCCAAGATCGGCTGGAAAACAGGCACAAGACAAGGCTAAGTTTTGAATTTCGTTTTGCCAAAAGGGGCTAGATTAATGTGGGATTTCAAGACTATTTTTACCTCAAAATGACAAGGAGATGAAGGTGCTTCCAATGGTGGTCTCAAACCTTCAAATGAAGAATACCCATGGAGATGAAAATGGGTTTTTTCGATTTTTGAAAGGAGGAAGATGATCTCCTTTGCAAGGGGAATTCAATGGTGTAATTTTTGTTGCATTTGGAGAAGGATTGAGCCTTCAACAAGAGGAGGGAAGGAGGGAGTTGTGTGGGATATGTCAAATCGCCATGGCTGTCGCAAGAGGGAAGAAGAGAAATCAGAGAAGAAGGAGGGAGTGCAGTACGTGAGGGAGTGAGGGGGTAGAGGAGAGAGAGTGCCCAACTCCCCTTTTTCTTTATTTTCTTCTACTTTATGGGTTTGTCTTTTAGCATGTTAGAAAAACAAAGAGAGTGTGAGAGGGAGAGGGGCAATCGACACCTACAGCACACACACAGAATTTTTTCTTTTATTTGCAAAAGTGGACACATTAGTTTTTTTTATTTACATTCTCACCACAAACTTCCCGTTTTTGACAGTTTTTACTATTTTCTCGTTTAATTGATTTTATTGATTCTAGACCTTCATTAATGTTTATTAATGACTATATTGTTGACCAAAATTGTTACGAGTCTATTTGACCCACTTAATGTCGTGTTTTCCCGTTTCCTCGAAAAACGCGCTTTAAGGTTCCTTTGTGGTTCTAATCAATTTTAAGGATCCGTTTACTTCGGGATTTGTTCCCATATATTATTTAGGAATTATTAAGTCCTTAAGAATCCATATAATACTCTAACCGAGGTCCGTACCTCCTATGGTTATTAAACGCTTATTTAGCGTTTTTCGCTTTTTAAGTGTTTCTTCATTTCTTTTGGGTTATTTTTCCTTACCGATGTTACTTAGGCGTTATTAGGCCCTTAAATACGTGTTAGGATAATCTTAATCACTATATTTAAGTTCGGGGTATTTCAGATACAGCAGAATATAAAATCTCTACTAGCGTTTACAGATCATCAGGCACCAAACATCCGGTACAAAACCTCTCTTGATTACAACAATTAAAATTATCTAAGCTACGGTCTGAACTCGAGAAAAAACAACATAAACATAACTGAAAGTTAAATAAAATAACTCTCCACAATTCCTAATTCTCATCTCAATCACTCATACTCTTCGTGGCCACCTGTACAAACAATTTCGTACCTGCAAGATGAAACCAAGTAGCCCACCCCGGGAGGGGTGAGTCAGTTTCCTGGAATGGAACTGGTACAATTCTCCAAAATAATAACTTAAAACATAATTCTTAAAATAAACAATACCTTGAAGTCAAACTCTTAAGAACAAAACAGAGGATCAAGGCACTTTAAAGTAAACAAGTCAAAGATAACAAAGCAAAGATAGAGATAAATACACAAAAGTAAAGTTAGTCAATTACAAAGCCACACCATGAGTTAGTGATCATCCAATGATTCTGTTAGATTCAATTCCAATTGGGAGTAGAAAGACTCAAGTAGTCACCAGAACTAGGAATGAAAGAGAGATCCAAGAACCAACAACTCAAGAGTGGAATAAAACCAATTGGGAGAGATGGCCCCCACCGCCAGTCAAATGTCCACATGGACGAGGGATATACAACCCTCCGCTGTCCTACACATCCTTTTGGACAAGGGATATACAGTCTTTCACTGTTACCGACCCGTTCTCAATCATCGGTGAAGACGCGCGCACGTCACAACAGAAAGACTCAGCTCATGGATGAAACGATATCCAGAGTCAAAGGAAGAATTTACCAAGATTGATATTTTCCCATATTCCTAGCTACCCCACTAGATCATTAACTGCACAAGCGCAATACCAAAACACTCAGTCCTACAGAGTGCAGAGGCGTAAACCGTTGGCAGTTAATATCTAATGAAACAACTAGATAGGAAGAACCAATAACCATGTAAGTTGTACATTCAAGGCTCAGTTAGTCACATCAAGCTGAGTTAGTCACACAAACCATTTTCCTTTTGAAATTTATTTAAGCTCAATTAGCGTTTTTCAAAAACGTCGCTTAAGTCTGTTAGCAAAAGTATCTGAGTACGAGAAATCGTACCTGATTAACGTTGTAGCAGTTCTAGTAGACTCGTGTAAACATTCAACAACACTCTAAGGAACATTAAAGATAGTCTATTATCAATAAAATATCCTAAGTTAAACTTAAACAAATCCCTCACTCTTAATTCTAAATCTCAATTATCTTGTAAGCCCTTGCTAAATGTTATGTGTAACCTTTGACTTATTTTGAAATGTTGTATAGCCCAAGGTTGTAAGATCAAGGAATGTATTTTATTAACACTTGTTAATGGTTCCACTCTTACCCACTTTACTAATACTTAACCATAATTCTCACATTCAAGACTTTTGAGACCTTTATATCATAATTGCATTTTATATTATTCAGTTAATCTTAGAATCTCAATAATAATTCTTAAGCTCAATACCTTTATTCTTACTTTAGGATAAACATCGTATTATGACCTATGATGGGTTTATCTTAGAATACTATACTATTATTTCACAATGTAATGATTATGTATTTTATCAATATCTACTAGATAATCCATTATGATTAAGTTTTCCCCTTAACTTAATTAAGATCTACATCCTGTATATTGGAATCATAGTGTTGTAGATGCATTTTATTATAACTTAATTGAGCTACTAAACTCAATTATCTTATCTTTAGTTCATAATGACTTTATTACAACCATCTAATAATCTTGTCATAAGATGTTAAGTTACTTTTCATCTTGAAATAACTATATTATTATTAACTTAGACTTATCGAACTCTTACATTTAGTATTCACAAAGTATATTATTTGCTTTATCATTAACTATATAATAAGGTGTTTTAAGATAACCTTTTATGTATCCTTGCTTACATTTAATTTCCTAAATGTTTTATTTTTACACACATCCCTTCCATAGACTATGTATAATCCTTTTATACTAAACTTCAATAAACTTAAGTCTTAAATACGTTTTAAATTGCTTACAAAACCTAAGGTTTCAAAGGAATAACTTAATAAATTAATTCCCTTTATTATGTTTTAGGATAAGCATTATATCTTAACATAAGGTAAAATTTATCTAAGAATTAAATTCTCATTCATAAGTGAAATTGTCAATTATTTAATAAGATCATCTATTCTGAAAAATCCTCATACCTTATATTCAAATGACATATTAATATTTTCAGTGTCGTAAAATAGATCAATATAATCTCTTATGTAACTTAGTTTCATGTAATTAAGGGTTCAAAGGTTTTAAGTTTCAAATTTCTATTTACAATTCTTATAAGTTCTAACTACTAAATACATTACTTAATTATAAACTCACATCCTGAATATTGGCAATAAATGTATTTTATATGGCTTATCTAATTCTAAGAAACTTAAGGATTATTATTTAGATTAATTCCCTAATCATAGTTTAATATGGTTTTATATCATAATTCGTTTAATGATTTTATTAAAACATTAAGTTATTATTCAATACTATAAACGTTATGAAATGATTAAATCTAGGCTTATCAATCCACTTCATATTTAGATGTAAAAGTGTTTCATTTATTTTATTATTAATTATATAATAAGATCTATCTGTGTAACATTTTATGAAATCTAATTACAAATATTCCTAAGTCTTAACTTATTAATTACTGAACCCAATTATAGATTTACATTCCGGTCGTTGACTAATAATATTATGCATGTATTTTAATATGTTCTACGTCAAAATCTTAGAAATTCAAAAGTAACTCTTTAAGCTTAATTTTATAACCATAATTTAATGCCACCTCATATAATACTCTTTTAATAGTATTATGTATAGGTTTAGTTTAACTTATTAATTCCTTCATATTCTATTTTCTATGAGGTATTTTTTTTGTTATCAATATATTAATATTTATTTAAGACATTCTTTACGTAGCCTTATTGTATTTAATTATTCCCATTAACTTGTACACACATCTACCTCCCATATATGACTTATAATATAAAGTATTTTTCTTAGTTTCAATTTAGTATATTAACTTCTATAGTATATAGTTAACATAAAGGTAAGTTAATTTAATTCCTTGGTTAACCTAAGATAATCTTTTATTTCTTTATTACAACGCAAAAGTTTATACCTAAAATATTTATTAACATTCTTCATCTAAATGTTAGTTCAATATTCTTATATATTTCCAACCTATAAAGTTTATTATTCCACTATAATTTAATTTTCATTACATTAAAACCATATATCATAAGGTAACTTATGAAAATTTCAGAAAAACAATTTTTAGACCTATTTCATCTTGTCTAAAAATTCTCAAATTTAATATATAGTAATTATGATATTTTAGACATATTATAAAAAATTTATTTCATACAAATCTCTTGTTAAACATCTACATAAATCCATAATACTCAGAACTTACAAAAATTATAATTTGCGTTTAAAAACTCAAAACCTTAATTAATTTACACGAAAATAAACTAGATTTTATAAGGAATCTATAGTTAAAATTTCATGTCAAATACATTAGGGAAGGTCATCAAATTAATCTAGCAAGTTAGAGTATTATTCTGTGTTTTATATTAACTTAATACATTATTAACCCCTACATTTTAATCTTGGCTGTCCATCCTCATAAACCACGATCCGATGCTGAGGAACGCACGAGTTCATCAGATAAACCTTAAAACACTTCGAATGGGAATTGATCGATTCCTCTCAATCTACAGAACCAAATTCATTGATTTGTGTTTCATTCGACTCGAAATTAAAAGACAAATCCAATGGTACTAATTTCGTGAGCTATAATGCAAGGAGCAAGAAGATTGATTCTGGGTAATTCGACTAGGGTTTATACCCGGTTTCGGTTTGAATTTCAACAAATTCTCTCAATGTAGTGTGTTATATGTTAAATTGATAGGTGGGTATGTCAGGAATGCAAAAACGAGTGACATTATCGGAGTAATTTGATCGGAAACATACCGGAATAGCACCGGTGAGGAGAATTGGATTCAATTTTCTGGAAAATTGATATTTTATGTGCAGACCAAGTAGGATACTTCACGGATCAACTCGTGCTAACTGAGAAGGATTCAATCCACGAAACCTACCACATTTTAAACTAGATATGTAACTCTAAACATGAGTGGAAGAGTCATTGAAATTGATGAACTAGAGAGAAAGTTACAGATCTCACAAGATCCGAGTTTACCTATTCGGTTCTGGAAAAATTCTGGGAAAAAAACCTGACGTGATCGAGTTGGGAACTTTAGACGCCTCTATCTTCCACACGGTTGAAGAAGATATGATAAGACGAAGTTTACCTTATGAAATGGATTTTTGGAAATTCTGGGTTACAGATTCTCGGGGAGGCAACTTCAGATCAAATTTTTGACAAATGGGGGCGAGTTAGGTCAATTGTGAGTAATGGTTAAAAACTAGGTTAAAAGGAGAAGAGAATGGTGAAGGTTTGACGGCAATTTGATGAATAAAACGAAAGTTATGGTTGTCTAAAGATGGGCACACGATCTGATAGTTGCTGAGAATACTTAGGTGTTTTTGGGAACACTGGCTTGGGGCAACCCCCGAGGTGGCGGCTGAATCAGAAAGCCCTAGCCACATCAGCAAGCTTCCAAATTTTGGCTCTAAACTTCATTATATCATAACTTTGACTAGGATGATCCATTTTAACGTTTTTATTATCAATCTTCTTGGTTTTCCATAACCTTTTATTGGTATAGGTTTCATGGGCTGGTTTGACCATTCTCAAAAAGTCAACCCTAGCAAGGCTTAAGGAGCTTTAAGGTTTCTTTGATTTTATATTGACTTTTATGATTCAAATCAATGCTCCAAATACTTCTAAAAATTTTATAATATAATTGGAGTGTCTCAAAAAATTTCCAAGATTTATTGACTTATAAATCCTATTATTAAATTCACAATACCATATAATAATTTAATGTTTAATAGTATTATTTAGAGTTTAATAAAAGAAATCTCCTAAATTAATTTAGATTAATTTAGGGGTATTTCAGACAATATCTACCAACGACTTGAAATCAGGCTGTTACATATGGTATCAGAGCCGGTGGTCAGATCGATGTGCCAGTGACCCGCGAGGGCGCTGGGCTCCCTCCAGGGGGTGAGTGGTGTGCCACGAAACGGCTCCCACATCGGTTGGAGGGGAGAACGAAGCACTCCTTATAAGGGAATGAACACTTCTTCATGGTAGACGCGTTTTGAGTGGTGTAACTAGTTCGACCCTCAGAAACAAACCGTGAGTTGGCGGTAAAACGGACAATATCTACCAGCAACTTGAAAACTGGGGGCCGTTACACTGGCACGTCCCGTAGGTCCTCCTCATTTAACAGCGAGGTCGACACAGAATCTTCAACGACAAATGTGCACTTCGATATACCAGCATCCCCTTCCACATCATTTGTCGGGGTCTAAGTTGAATTGTTATGTGCTCGTGCAGAATCAGAAGCATCAACATCCAAAGCCAAATGTGGTTTTGTCAAGACCACAAGCCATCATTCAGGTGTCGACATTTGCCTAAAAGAAACCCCTAAGGCACACAACCATGGACTGTACAGGTAGATCCCCATTGATGGCACGATTGAAGGGTGCAATTCTTAGTTACGTGTAGAAAGAACCCGTAACAAAAGCAAAGGGATGGTGGCTTCTCATTGGTAACCCTAAGGACCAGCGTTTCTCCACCCTGCACAGTTGATACACACCTAAGGGCAGGCTTAAGAATATCCAAATCAACCTGAATCCGCATAAACTCTCCTCCAACCTGGGTTTCTTCATCCCAGTATTCCAGAAAGGTGCCGAATCGTCTACACATGGAAATCATAAAATCCTTGTTTTGAAGGATGAATGGCACATCATGGATACGAAACCAAATGGGAACTGAGTTTAAAATATGATCTGTAAGCACCTTCATTCTGTCAATGGGTCGAAGACCTAAAAGAGCACCATCAAAAGACGATAGATCTCGTAGGTGACCGCTGCCTGCTTGACCCGGAACTTTCCCTTCATATACCAAATCTTCCCCAATTAGACGTATTTATGGAAAGGAAAAACCATACCACCTTCAATGACTCCCTGCACGGAGGTTCGCTCCTCCTCCGCTTTTGTTAATGAAAGCTCCATGTAACGATTCATAAGCTCATGGATGGGTGTCGATGAAGGAGATGCTATCCAGCGATAGCATCAATGAGAGGAAGTTGGAACCCCTAAGCAAAAGATTTTTCGGAGGAAGGTGACAAGTTGTTGTGATGTCGCTGTTACTACTGCATACAAAGTGAAGTTTGTAGAGCCCTTCCTTGAGGGTGACACGCTTTAGGAGCAGAATTAAGGCGCAAGATCCAACAAACGTCCAGGCAAAGGACACAATTTCGTCACCTCTTATTGTTCGAGAGAAAGTGCTCCAATAATAGGGAGAATTCAGTAGAGGAAGTATTGGATATCACAAGTGTGCGCGTGAGGAAGTATGCATTTTCTCATTCTTTATGGAAGATCCAACCGCTTACTTTTGTATGTAATTCAATTATGTATAATTCCTAGTATCATGTATAATTCTCTTCAATAATCGGCGTTTATTTTGGGTAATAGCAAAAGTCAATTGAAATTCTGTTTCCTATTTGTTTATTCAATATTTTTTATTTTTAGGAAACGGAAAAAGAATGAGATCCACCCAATTGCCGGCTGACAGTTGTTGACATTTTCATTTCCCCTACATAAACAAAAGTTAAAAAAATCAATGAATCCACCGTCGAAACAAACGCCCCTTAATAAGAACAAGCCTACCTCCGATCAAACCTAGTTAATTGTCTACTCTGGTCCCATTATGAACCGCAGATGAGTTCCATTTTCTCAATAGTGACTGTGATTGAACCTCTGCACAAACACATTTTCTTCCTTATAAAGTAAAATAAGAAAAGATAAATAATTATACACGAAAGATTATTTAAGAGAGTTGTTTAACTAAAAAGTTCACTTTATAATGAATCTTAACAAGAAAGAACTATATACTAATATCTTTTAAAGAACAGAAGTAAAAAAACAGGTGCCCTTAGCGTGAAATGGTGCTAACCAAAGAGAGGTTCAACAAACTGAGTTACAAAGAATTATAAGTGAAACTTATGGGCAAAACAGTTCAACTGACACTGTAGGTTAAAATGGGAAGCCGGAGACACCTTGTGAGGCAATACGGTAAAAAGATTACAGGATAATCAAAATAATATTTCTTTTTTACAAAGTCCAGCAAATCTACCCAACACAGTATTGAGAGAGGAAGAGGGAGGGAGGGTAGGAGGGTTCCCAGACATCTAATACAGCTGGGTTTAACCACCACTCCTGTTTACAAATTTTGCAGCAACAAAAACAAAAGCTATCAACGGAAGCCCCGAAAAAAGAATATCACGGAAGAATGAAGACGAGAAGGGAGGATGGAAGATAACCTGGGAACAAGATGTGGCCAAAGTTCACTCAACGTCATATGAATGGCTCAGACTCTTCAGAGTTTCTCTTCTTGTCATCTGAGCCTGGCACTAATAATCTAGGCAGAGTCACCAATGTATTCACCCGCGAAACACCTTCTAGGGCTGACCAATCCACCGGCCCTCCTCCATCTTCATCATCTTTCACCAACTCATCATCACTGCTACTCTCCACTGTAGTAGTATCTTTAACCATTTGAGCGCCAGTTTGATGCCCCCCGTTGGAAGAATTATCCTTTCTACTTTGACTTGCAATGTCCTCCTTGGCATCGTAATAAGTAGAAGATGATACACTGTTTCTCCCCCAATCCAAGAGAGACACACCACAGCGCAGTCATCAATCTTAGAGGTTGGGTATTTCAGTTTCCATGCTCGAACAGCTGATTCAACTAGGTGCTTTGCCGCTGAGCTCTGGTTTGGAGCTGAATTCACTATCTCTACCACATCTTTGTTGGACAGTACATCCCAGATCTGCGGGAGAAGAATCCAGCTTTAGATCATATTGTTTCATATAAAACATTAAGCTGATCAAATAGTAAAACAAAAATATCTCTACTATTTTGTTTTTAAGTTTCCTACTTACCCCATCACTAGCAAGAACAAAAACTCATCTTTCTCAGTCAGACGCCTATAAGACACATCAGGCACTGCTATTAATCCATACTCTTTGAGGCAGAAATCTCCAAATGCACGTGCCATGGCAAGCCCAGGGGAATCCGTCTTAGGAAGCCAGACTCGTGCAACTTCTGGTTCATCTTGAAGGGCAAATACTCTACCTTTGCATCTTATAATCCTTTCTTGTTCAGCTGTTGTAATGGACACAAAAAACACTTCACATCAGTTGTAAGATGCAATGGCTAATGATCACAACAAAAACAGCCGGCATATGATCTTTGCATATGGCATGTGGGATGTCGGATACTAACAAAGATCAGCTAACTTCACAGCAACACTTCAAAGATTTGTTCACAATTAACAGAAAGTGTAATGACAATAGCCCAAATAAAAATACGCTAAGTTCCTTTCCTTCACTTCCACACCATTATAAAGCAGTTGGGAAACACGGAACAGTGAACACTCGAAATGCTCATCAATAGCACTAGAAAAAGCAATAAACAGATATGAGTGGAGTTAGTGGGTCAGCATTTTACTGGAAACTAGATAACTAAATGTTCATAAAAATTTCTATACAAGACAAGTTTAAAAAAGAAAAACTAGTATCCTCAAAGTTAACCGCTCTAGATCTACATGTGTCAGAATAACTGAAGGATGCAGAGGAAAAATCAATGTAACGGCTGCACAAACGGATATTTATGTATTTGTACAAGTATCCTTTGAAGGTGAAAAAATGGACCTGGAAGATTTGGTTTGAGATCCACAGTCAGCTGAACAGGAATTAAAGCATTTCCCTCATCTCTTGTACCCAAGACAGCCCTGGAGTCCCCCACGTTTCCAATAACAAGATCTTTGCCCTGCATGAAACATAAACAGGTCATACAAACAAAAAACAAAATGTGGTGCGCTAAAATATAAAAACAATTTGAAAGATATGGACCTTTTTTACTATGGTTACTGCTGTTGTCCCGCTACAGAAGCAGTCAATAGTCCTATGGACCCTTAGTTCTCGGTCCATGAGTCTGAAAGCTTTCAGAAACGATTCTTTGAGTATTTGAAACACACATCGGGTGCTTCTCTGAGTCTTGAATGACCGAGGGCTTTAATTGACTGTCAGCTAATGCAAAAGTCCCGTCATCAGAGTTCTTGCTGCTGGTATTGAGACTTATTTCTCGGAGCACCTCTTCACTTTTTGCAATGACTTCCCACTGAGCGCATAGTTTCTGAGGAAGATGATCCCGGACTCTCCTAGCAACCATATGACCATTAGGGCCATGGCCATCAAAAACACCACAGAAGATGGTGTCTTCCTTTGAACCAAAATTCTGAAATATCACAGAAAGATTGTATATAAGCGCCCGAGCAACTAGAAGAGATGCAGAGTCATGCAAAACTATAGTTTTAACCCCTTGGCATATGTGACATGAAATAGAGGAAAGAAATTCTTCTTCAGAACCTTCAAGTTTGTGAGAAAACCATAAATTAAATGAAATGCTTACACAGTAGAGTTATCCCCTTAAATAGTTACTTCCAGAAGCAGAATCCAACCCATCAGATGAACCCAGAACTAACTATTTTATTACAAATAGGGAACAGAGACCGGAGGCCATGAAAGGAGAAAAATATGATTGCATAAAGCACATCAAAAGGACATATTGCTCTGAAGCTCACTAAAACATAACTTTAGGTCGCAGAACAGTAGCATAAAGCTGGAATCCAGATTTTAACATATAAACCTACATTTACATGGAGATTATGATCACTTATAACTGATACTGCCAGAGTCAATTAATTCTGCCAGGAAAGTGAATCAGGATTAACGACGATGAAAGAAAACCTAATTTATAATGCTTTACAAAGGTACGACCAAACCCAATCAGGCACTCACGTGAATCCTATCTCAACTTCAACATAACTAGAGATGAAATTCAGCTTATCCATCCAAAGAAAAAAAGAAGGCCCTACATAATATCATATGTTTCTAGCCATCAGCGACAACATATTAGACGCTATAGATACATTAGAAGATTTATGAGCGTACCAGATCCAATTACTGCGCCACAACATATTAACAGTCCTCAGTCATACATAGCACACAACAAAATTGACACACATTCCATGAAAAGAAGAAAAAGGAAACCGTGACATACCTCCCAAACGACCATAGCATCCTGATTAGTGCCTTTCTTGCCTTGCTGAGTAAACAAGGAAGCGAATTCAGTAGCGCCGCAGGCAGAGAGCCTACCAGGGGTGTCATCCCTTCTAGAGTCGTAAGAAGAACCCCTGGAGCCTCCCCTCTTGGGGAATTTTCTGGAAACCCCAAGAGGGCTCCTGCTTTCCACAGTTAAGCAGGAGCCCATCCTGAGGGCCCTGATAATGTTAAATATGCACTCCAGCCCGCCGACACAATAAGGGCCCCGGTTTTCAATTGAGGAATCCGTTACAGCTAAATGGAAAGAACACGGAGAGAATGATTTCTGGAGCTCCAGAACTTTAGAATTGAGATTGCACCAACAGTTTCAATGCCTCCGAGGGCTTGTTCAAAACAAAAGGAGCCTCCCTTTGCAGAAGGATTATCGTTGGAAAAGTTGTATGTTGATTGTAAACTTCGGTGAAAAGCTAATTCTTTCCCTGGGAAGTCTTTTGAAAGTAATCTCGATGCTTTATCCTGGTAATTATGTTCTCAACTTGCACCGCAAAGGAAGAGATCTATACTTTGCAAGCTACGTGATTCGATCCAGCAATCCACTAACACAAGAATCTCCACAACACGGTAATGCTCCTTTTTTGGATACCCGTTTCGAATCTCTCTCTCTCTCTCACTCCCACACACACACACTGCGAGCAAGCCTAAATTAAAAAGAGACGAAAACCCTGACGCGTCGTAACTTCCACAAAGGAAAGTTCAAATATTGACTAAATTTCCCAAAATGGATAAGGAAACAAATTGCAGCCCTCTTCTGCACGGATTAAACTCCGAAGAATGAAGAATGCCGAAAATATTAGGAGGTAGTAATGACTTTTCTCATTTGACAAATCAGATCATGGAACAACAGAACAAGAATAGGTCAAATTGCAGAGTGAATACGAATCGGCCAGAAGAATCAACGGAGAACAGTCGATGGACAACCAGAGGGGAAATAACGGGAAGAAAAATAGAGATGGTATAGTACCAGAACCAAACACAACGAAGCCAGCTTTGGACGAAGAAGAACCCAAAAAAAAGGGGGAAAATACTAGGGTCTAATAGGAAGAGAGTGAAAAACAGAAAGAAGGACGGACATAGAGACACGGGACGGAAAGAAGAAAAAGGGCAAGAGAAAGAGAGGAAGGAAGGAAGGGAGGGAGAATTGGGGGTTGGTTGTTTTCTCTCTCTATAAATCACAGCTGGAATGGAGTCTCTCTCGTAGACACACACCTGTGTCCCCGTCAACTAATCAGAGCCCGGACATGGACGGACCCCTCATCCAGAAAAGTATGAATAAAATAATAGTATTTCTTTTCAACTTGAAAAGAGGAGAATCCGGCAGATGTAAAAGATAATTAATCCATCAAAATCCGAATCTATTTGATAGAATGGATTGAGATGAGATTAAAGAACAAACGATGATAATCGGGATAAACAACAGAGGTTCAATAATTTAATTTGCGATCAATGATGGAGGATAAAGATCTCGGACAGTTGGGATCGTGGATTCTTCATTTCCATTGCTCCGCGTCTTCGATCCAACACACACCGCTGAAGAATAAAAACAAAAGTTCTAGATCTCTCTGTCTTTCTTCTTCTTTTTTTCTTTAGGTTCTTCGTCCTCGTCTCTCTCGGTTCTTATCTGTTGCAGTAATTTCGGAATGGATTCATTGTATATCCTCCTCTGGTTTGTTTTAACTGTTATAATTCATTTTCCTTCCGTTCAATTCCTACCATACTTATCGTTTCCTATCGTCGACTTCTCTCTAGTGCCTCTCGTATTATGCCACGTCATTCATGGGATTTCTACCAGCAGTCAGTACTGAAAAAATAATGGAAATTAAAGTTGCTATTTTAATTTGCTTCATACCGTACGCAATTATCAAACGAAAGTAAATGTTATTCCTGTGTGTGGTTGACAAAAATGTTCCTTACCTGATAAAAACAAAAAAAAAAAACGTTCCTTCGATCATTTTTGTTTTGGTTATTCTAGGCATGTTAATATATTATCCGGGGACTGTGTAGAACTTAATTAAAACCTAACAAAATATGTTATAATATAATATTTAATATGTCAAATATATACTGCACGTATCAATTTGTGATAATATTTTTTTCTCATAAAAGTGGATAAACAGTTTTCAGTTGGAACCAAAAGTTCCGTAAATGAGATTCAACCGTGAGGGTGGACATCCACCATGGTGCAGTCCCCATTTGACAGCCTAATTAGTTGTTGATTGGACTGTTTTTACTGATTGGACTGTCTTTTTATTATATTAGTTTTAAATAGTTGTAATTTTTAATATATAAGTTCAAAATGAAAAAAAAATTATATTATTCTGCTAAATTCAAGCTCTTCAAAACAAGACCATGGATATGTTTTGACAACTTTTAAAAAATATATGTTTACATGTATACGATGATAACTACAATGATAATATGATTCATTAATTTTGTATTATGATTCTTTAAAATTGATATTATGATTCATTAAGTAATAAGTGGTGAATTAGATTACAAACTTCGGAACCAATAAAAATCATTATTGTTTTGTAATGTATTATTATTGTTGTATGGTGTATTTAAACCTTATATGATGAATTATGTATTTTTCATGCATACCAAATATTGTTTTGTATTGTATTTTGTTTGAAATTTTATTTTATATGTTTACGATGATACACTAGAATGAAGATATGATTCACTAATTTTACAATTATTGATTCATAAAAATTGATATTATGATTCATTAACTAATAAGTGGTGAATTAGATAACAAACTTCGGAACCGATAAAAATCATTATTGTTTTGTAGTGTATTATTATTGTTGTATGGTGTATTTTAAACCTTATATGGTGAATCACGTATTTTTCATACACACCAAATATTATTTTGTGTTGTATATTGTGTAAACAAATTTATTCTGATATGTTTGCGATGATACACTAAAATGAAGATATGATTCATTAATTTTGATATTGTGATTCATTAAAAGTGATATTATGATACACAAAAATGATGTTATGAATCATAAGTCTCATTGATATATATGGACATATACATGTAAATAATATAAAATTTTAAAGTTATCAAAAATATTCATGTCTGGTCTTGTTTTGAAGAGCTTGAATTTAGATGAACAATAAGTTACAACCAACTGAAGTTAATATAGTAAACAGACAGTCCAGTCAGCAAAACAGTCTAGTCAATTGCCGGCTGGACTGCCAAATGGACAGGACTGTATCATGTTGGGCGCAGACAGCCGGCAGGGCTCGCTTTCTTACACCTTTTTATTCAAATTTACGCTTCATATTCTAATAATTACGGTTTTCCAATTACATACAGTTTGACCTCGCCCCAAGTGATATATATTTTAAAGTTGGAAATTTTTAAAGAACATCGGCGAGTTTTATCATCTTAAAAATATCTATAGAAATAAGTTGAGCAATGATGCTACGTGCTCCCAGACGAATATACATTAATTTTTGTTTCCCTTTTACCTGGATCAAGGGTTTGTTTGGTCTTAACATAAATGTGGCATAGGCGATTTATGAAGAACAGCCACCACAAAGGTAGCTTCCCTCTTATGAGATCCTAAGTACATCTCAAACTCTCAGGGTGTATAAAATTGAAGAAAAATCAAATCAAGGGGAAATAGGGTCGTTGATTGGAAATACACAGAACATGGGTATAGATCATATTAATCATGAGTTTACTTAGCAGGGTGCTTTGTAATAAATGAAAAGGTTAATGTATTGAATTCTTATAATTCTAAAGAGAAACATTCATCCCTCATCCCCCCCCCCCCCACACACCCCCCGAGGCTTTATTGTACTCCCTCCGTTCAACATAACTGTCATTTTAGAAATTGCACACTTATTAAGAAAAAGTTGATAATGACGCATGTGCCCCTACTTTTTACTTTTCATTTAGATAATAATTAATTTTTGATATTATGAGTAGGGGAAAGTGGAAGAGGGTGTCAAAAGCTAGAATGACAGATATTTTGAACAAGAATCACATCCTAAAACGACAGTTATTGTTGAACGGAGGGAGTAATAAGGAGGGGTCACAAGTTTGACCTATAAGAAATGATTTGAAGGGAAGAAATTTAATCAAGAGCCCTCAAATGCAAAGGGAGAAATTAGAGGTTAAGATTTGTCAAGGCAAGGCGATTTTTGAATATAAGGTAGTTGATGATCACATTTATTTTAAAGAGAACATATTAAAAGGCTTTTGAAATGGATGATAAGTGGTAAGTGGTAGTGAATTTAGGTTTATAATCTTTCCATTTTATGACACATTATATTTACTTAACCCGCTATCATTTATTTTATGCTCAAATGCCTCGTGATAATGTATTTGCTTCATTTTAGGTAATTGCTTAGAAAAACAAGCAAACTCAATTAAATTGTAGAGCAAGGAAAGAAATGACCAACAACCGATCTACAACTGAGATCTAGTACAGTCGGTCAGGCGAAGTAAAAGAGTGCAAAGAACTTCCGCTTAGACTTTGGGAAGAGTGCCAACAAATTTCAAGCCTGCGCCATTAAAGTCAACCGACCAATGACCGAGCTCAGTTGAAGCTTGGTTGCACCTACTGGACCAACATGGAAGATGGTGATTAACCGATGTAGGAGGCTGAAAAAGAGTCTCAAGAGCTCTAACCACCAAATCCATGTGGTGGTCTCCTATTGACTAACCTTCTTCAGCATGAATTGGCTTGAGATGCAAGACAACCAAACGACTTGCAACTGAGATCGGTCCCAAGCCGGTTGAAAGACGGATATCCCATTTCTGAAATCTATTAATAGGACATCATTTCTCATTTCAAAGTACATATTCGGATCTAAGACTTTGATCTTATCTCAGAAGCTCCCTCTTTCAACTTAGGTGTAGATTTTCTTCTTTAGTTTATTTAATGCACTTTATGTTTAAGCACTTTTTAATGCATTAGTAGCTAATTTTCTTTTTCTTGGGGGTGGTGACACCCATTGGCGCGCTTGTAGAAATGATTTTCTTCTTTAGTTTATTTAATGCACTTTATGTTTAAGCACTTTTTTGGTAATATTGAAATGAGTTTCCTTATCTTTACAGTGTAATGCTTTCGAGGACTGGTCACTCGGGAATGATCATAGGAACCGATGTAGAGGTGATCATTCGGGCGGGTCACGTTGAAGACAGTTTTTCAGGCTCGTTAGGTCTACTTGTGCTGTCCTAGGCCCGACTTTAAAATTTTTGGGCCGGGCGAGGCCTAACTTTTTAATTGCTGAATTGGTGCCCTACACGGCATTAAATATTTTCAAATATAAAATTGCTGAATTGGTGCCCTACACGGCATTCAATATTTTCAGTACTCCCTTTGACTTCCACTTCTCTTGAATAGCTAATTTCTCCTACAATCTCTCCTTTTCACTGTAGAAATCTCATCACTTATCCTGAACATGACATTAGTTACGCTGTACTTTGACATTTTTTTAATGTAAATAATATTAATTGGAGAAAGAAACAGCCTTGGATAATATATTAGAAGTTAATTAGTTATGTATAGCTCCCCACTTGAGTTAGTTAATTGGATTCTACATAATATACATACACAACAAGACTAACTGTAGATTAATTTGACTAACCTTTATCATTAAATTTACCTCCAGCTAGCCGTGTTACATATCTGCACACGTACGACCTAGTGACATTAATTGGAAAAGTAAACCCACCGTAAAGTAATTATATTTCCTTTCTGTGTGAGGGTGTGGCCTGTTGAGGGTGGACCTTAACTACCAACAGTTTATAACTAAAGTGTGCGTGTTTCACGTGCACGTCCTTTTTTTTTTTTTTATCATAATGAGGTTGAATTTGGGACCATATAGCTAACTAGGGTTTGATTTAGACAGACGCGCCAATCAATCAATGAAAACTTGACTGTAGGGTGGCCTGGTCTGGTCACACATCAAATTAGTTGTTCCACCACGTGAATAACGTGGGTAAAAAGACCCAACAACTATCACGTAAGTACCGTGAATATTACTCGAGTCAAGTTGAGTATCAATCTAGTTGATTGTTATTGGTCCAACCGTCCAAGTTCCATGCATATTAAACGCAGTCGTTTCATCCTTTTTAATTTTTCTTTTTTGGCAAGTTGATGTCGGGAAACACGTGAAATATATGGTAGCTGTCATGTAAGGAGAGAAAATGAATAATTGAGATAAGTATTTGTGGTGTGTTGATCACTTTATATATTGATTTGATCTTGATTTATTGAGATTGATGTTTGATTGCGGGTTTGTTAAATAAAATGATTATTAGAGAGTATCCTCTCTCTCACCTACAAACTGTTTTGTGTTGTGACTGCTCGTCCAATTGCATTTTTAAGCGAAAAAACTTACATTAAACTTAATTTTGAACCATGCATATGTTAAACTTAATATTGGATTAAGAACATAACTAATTTGTCATTACTGTTGTTGATTGACTACATCATATATTTGGTGATAAAAGCAACAATCAATAGAAAATTGGTGATGTGGTGTGGTGTGACATTTAATTTAGTCAAGGGTTTTATTTATAACATATGGAAAATTGGTGATGTTGATAATAGACCTATGATATACATTATCTATTCATAGCAATATATATAGTGTCTATGAGGATCGAAGACCCATTCCTCTTAATAAAAGAAGATTGATTTTTAGATGTTGAGCAAGAAGAAAAACAAGAATAATGCTCCATACTCAAAACATCCGCCTAGTTGGTGAAGAAGGGAGTAAGTGATCATTGTTTATGACAATATTGTATTGGATTACCTCCGACAAAATCCCAACACGTTAATCAAGCTACAATATGATGATCTTCAGTCGTTAAGATATCTCACATTTGATAATAGATAGATAGTTAGTATAGCATGATGATTGATGATGAGATGTCGTTTTACCGACCAAATAAACCGCACAAGGACTCCTTAATTATAAGATAACCCAGTCGTAGCCTTAACCTTACAAACTAACACCGCCTCTTTCGTTAAGGTACAGCCTAGCTAGCTAACTCATACATTATCATAAAGGAATGAGATCCTTAATTATAAATTTTATAATGTGTATATATATATATATATATATATATATATATATAGGTTGATCTAATAATGTTTGTGGCAATCTCTGCATCTGTCATGTCTCTTCTCAACTTGTCTTTTTGAGCATGTGCGCCTTTGAAGAGTCTAGTCATCACTCATCATCCTTCCTCTTATGTACTTGTACATAATAATACATTGATCTTCCGTGGTTAGCGCGCGCGCACACTACCATTCATAATTGATTCACGGGGGCACTTTTTTTGTTGTTTATTTCATATATAAACTCAACTCAATCATATATATATATATGCACTTGTGTCCTTCGACTTCCATATATGTGTTGTCTATAACCATTGATTTGGTTTGTCTAGTTTAGTTTCATACGCTAGCAGCTTCATTATTATTATTATGACAAAAAATATAATGATATATTTCAATTTCATTATTACCTAATCGAGTAATTATTTATTAGATAGGTAGAATTCATTGCAGATCGTTGGTTAATTAGTCATTGATCAGCTGATCTGCAAGTTTGATCTAGGACAATAAAAAAACAAGGGAAACGTGATTCAATAGATAGCTAGTGGTCGGGATAGCACATGATGCAGTGACTGACTGAAAACGATCTGTCTCCCAAAAAAAGAGAGAGCATATATCGAAAGAAGAGGAGAAACAACTAACAAACTCTAAAACAGAAGAACATAATGAAAACTTCTTAAAGGACTAACTTATATCTAATTAATAACTTAATCCTATATCCTAAAACTAACTCACCACTTGGATCACCTATATGGGTCAATCTCATATCTTAACATAATTTCGTATGTTGATTTTTTAAAACTCATTTTGAGTGTTAATTTCTATATTGAAATTAATTTCTAAACTTATGTAATTCAATTTCTAGTGTTATGTTTCATCATCATCCCCCCTTCCCTTGGATTCTCAAGGTTGCATATTAATTTCTATCAAAATTGCTGCAATAGAATCGACCGCCCTTCTATCTCACTTCATGGTGGAATAATTTCTATGCTAAGAAAGCAAAGATACTGGTGAGATGTCGATTAAATATGAAACACATATATACCCATGTTCGGCTTTTCATAAGTCGTTATAAGTCATCTTCGGCTGTCCACATGTCTCCCACCCTTTTTTCTTCAACCAATTATCCCATCTGTTACATACAATCCACCGTCCATCCTCCATTAGTCTATCAGAGCTATATATCATTCATAATTCATTTAATGGGCACTTACTTTTGTTTTTATTCTCATAAATTCAGTGACGCGTCTCACTCATGACATGTTGTCATTCATATGTTATGTCTGAGTTAGTGGCATTAGGGCCAGTTCCGACAGAGACTCCGTCAGTCAATCCTATTAAGTGTTAACCATCATCAGCAAAACACCAAGAGACTAATAAATTTCCCTTTTTTTGTTGATGATGGCAAAACAAGTGTATCTCGCTATCCCAGCAAATACAAAATAAAAAGTCAAGGAAAACAATGCAGGGCAACCGACTCTGTCATGATTTCCCCTTAATTCATGCATATAAAAACAGATTTCCGACATATATAACACATGAAGGATTTTTAGAAGTGAAAACTAGTAGCTTAAGGTAGTCCAACATGCACCACAACCAGCGGACATATGTTCAAAAACCAACTAAGGCAACTAATACCATGAATGGCACCCCTACTTGCAAAAACAAGAAAATAACCTACACACCAGCATATCACGGGATACACAACTTCCCCTTTTGCCAACATCAGGGGGAGAGTGAACAAGTCTGAAAGCACCAAACCAAAGTAGCAAGAGTCAGTTACACCACAATCTTAAATTATCCACAATCCAAAAAGACACTGAAAAATAACTTTAAAAGTCAGGGTACGGGGAGTGTGGCAGGATCTGGAATTGAGGTAGAAGTAGCGGCAGTAGCAGTGGCACCTCCACTCGTCCCGGTACTAGCAAGCACATCCTCTGCACCTTCCTCCTTCAGGTCCTCTCGTCCTCTGCAAACCGGTCCCTCCTGAATGACCTGTAGGAGCTCCTGGTGCGCCTCCGTGAAGACATCAATGAGCCAATCGATCTTGGCATTGAGATTGAGAATGACCTCTTCCATCTGATAGAGTCTTTCTGATGTCTACGTCGATTGAGCTGAAGGAGTCGGGTCAGATGGAATAGCAACAGGGGAGTAGGTTTCTTGTGAAAGGAGGGAGTCTTGTTGTAGAGAAGGATTTGGTCCTAGAATATCAGTATCTAAGATTGGAGAGGATCTGAGTGATCACCGAAATGTTGCTTTTATGGAAGATTATGGGTAACCAAAAATGTTACCCGAGAGAGTGCTTGTAAGTGTAGACACAATGGGGCATATGCTTCAGAATAAGTTTAGGCAAATCAACTTTTTGTCTGTGAAGAAGACAGTACATCCAAGCCAAATCCATAAGATGAACAAGACGATTACCTTCTTTTCGGGGAATGAGGTTTTGATGATTATATTGTGAAGCATTTGATAAATGGGAGAAAGAGATTGACACTCAAGAAAATAGCCAACATGCACGAACATTAGGAACAAAGAAATTATGGGTTGTTTGGTAGTGACAAAATCCAAAGAGGGAAACCCATTTCTGTTATAGAAATCTAAACCAATTGAGAACTTTGAGGTGGCTTGCCAAAGTGGCAGAACTTAGAACTAGTCCTTGGTTGTTGACCTCAGCTACAAGATGGGCTTTTCGAATGACACAGGCTTTATAGAATTCAACTGACTCAGATTCATAAAACTCTTCGATACCAGTAAACAGATGCAACCATCCTTGATACTCAAGCACTTCAACAATGACCGAAAATCCCATACTGTATAACCATGGAACATGCACTAATTTCCCTTTTACTAGATTCTTAGACTCAGCATTGTCATCATCAGAAATAGTATAAGACTTGTTTAGAAGATCAATTAAACCTGGTTTTGAAGGGGGAGGGAGTGACTCTCCTCGAGGACGCATACACTTTTTAGATGGCTCAATCGTAGCATCGAAGTCACCGTGTGTAGATGACATGGTGGTGTTGGTCTTTGGTTCAGGTTTCATATCTTTAGAAACGACGATGGGAGCCGATGGAGTCGCTGCAGCAGATGGAGTACCTCTGCCACGAGAACGAAGTTTGTGGGAAGAGAGTGGGGGTCTATTAGTAGTGGACTTTGATCATTTAGTTTTCTTTTGTGGAGGTGAAGGTTCTGGAGATGGTTCAGGAGCAAATGCATCAATGGTGGGTTGTGATTCTTCTATAGCTGGGGGATTAGGGTTTTGAAGTGGGTCAAAATCAATCAGAGTTCCGAATTGAATCGGTGATTTTGGGGGAGATGGTTGTGGAGCAGGCTGAGAGGAATTGTCGAGAGATGGAATAACACAAGTATCATGATGAGATGGGGAGGATAAAGGTGTGGACTGGTGGGAAGGAGATTGATGTTTGGGGGATGACATTGGGGATGGAGGAAGAGCCAAAGTGGAGTGGATTAGCCTCAGACGTTGAGCTAGCGCGGGGCTTAGACGATTTCCCCTAGAGCGTTAGTTTAGAAATTTTTTTCAAATATGTGTTAATAGCCGGATTTACTTTCCAAAACAATATTATTTCAGAAAAATTTTCTTCAAATACTATAATTTTAAAGTTCCTAAAAACAATAATTTCCACAACATATTTAACATCAACATATAAATAACAACATACCAATAATTAGAATAGAAGCAAACCATTAATATTCCCAATTTTAGGTATTTATTAAGAGTAGCTCAGCTATTGTACGTTTAAGCCCCTTCAATACCAAACATGTTTTTTTGAAAAACATCATATATATATATATTATATTATATAAGAAGGTGTACATGCAAATTGACACCATGCATGACATGTGTCAAGTTCTCTAACCACCAACCTACACATGTCTTTTCTAGAATAGAGGTTGCTTGATTGCCTTCTTCTTCACGTTGACAGTGAGTACTCACCATCACCATAGCAACCGCCATCGGCACCACCGTTGGTGCTAGTGGCACAACTGTCGTTTTTGGCGTCAACAGACTTCATTGACAGCCATCGGCTCCACGGAGCAAAGATTAGACGCTTCTGCTCTTGCAACAACATAGAAGATGGAAGCTTTGTTTGCATAATCCACCCAAAACCCACAAAATTTAAAGAAACTAAAAAATAAACTATACACAACAAGAAACTCCCCGGAGACAAGAAACTAAAGAGTGTTATTATTAAGCAAAATAACATCTAGTGATTAGATGTAGAACTACTAAACAAAAACATGATGACAAGAAAAAAAGCTAGAACAAGAAGAAGAGGAGAGAGCGTTTTCTCTCTCATGGACTGCATTGTGCTCTCATTCAATACCAAACATGCTGTTATACTTGCTATTACTATGACCCCATAAAGTTTATTTTGAGCACTGCGTTCGAAAGAATAATACCCCACATACTCCAACTCTCCTCTGGCAGGACCTACACTTACACTTACAAAACACCTCTACCCTAACAAACCAAAACCCTTGATTCTTTTCAACCTAATAATATGGAGAATAAACCGGGCATATATACATAGCTTGGCCCAGGACGTGTGATGTTGTTGTCCATGTGTTGCCTCTTCTCTTCCCATGTTCGGGTTTCATAAGTCGTCAAGTCATCTTCAGCTGTCCACATGTCTCCCATCCCTTTTTCACCATTCTTCAACCAATCATCCATCTGTTACATACAGTCCACCGTCCATTAAAGTCCATCCTCCATTAGTCTATCAGAGCTATCATTCATAATTCATTCAATGGGCACTTACTTTTGATTTTATTCTCATAAATTCAGTGACGCGTCTCACTCATGACATGTCTTTCATGGGGAAGTAGCAACACCCAGAGGGTTTTCCATATGTTGCTAGGAACATGCAATGTCACGGCCTAAAAGTTTAAAATCCCCCTAAACGGACTATTAGACCGGGCCCAGCGCCCAATCCCAAAAGCCTAGTGAGATTTTTTTTACCGAACACTACAAATCAAAGGTACACTTCACTAAATACATATATCGGAGATGAATTTCTCCACAACAGTATATCACAATAGAGTGCCCTAGACTAATAATTTAACTACTGGGCTATACAAGGATCCTCATCTGCCGTTGTCAAAGGCTCACCCAAGAACTCCGATCTCAACTGCATTAGCAGCCTACCGAGATAATTCAGGCCTTCACCCTCACGCCCTCCTCCCCAGAACAGATCATGCGGCGAAGCTTCCACAAGAACAGACCCTTTAGTTGACAGCAGCATTGAGTTCAGATGTGGGTATATTGAGAACTTGCATTTCAACGCCCTGTACATCACTTCGATCTTCACACTCTCCCAGTCAGATCTTACCTGTGTCAGTTCAACAACAATATAATTAGAAACTAAACAAACTAATCTCCTAGCATAACGCCTTAAGGAAGCACAGGCAGACAAAGATTAAAAACTTATCACCTTAACAAAAGTACAGCCAGATAGAGATATATAGGATGTGAATTGAGTCAAATAAAAAACTATTACCAGTTGTGGACATTGCCTCTGCAGTTTCCTGCCCATCCTCGCAGCTTCTTCAGGGCTTTTAGCAGATTTTATACTTTGAACACAATCTTTCGCTGAAGGATCTTCAACACCAACAAACTTGTTTGCCTGAAACCCCAACCAAAAACATCTTCAAACACTTAACTTACTACGTAAGCCCCACCCCCAGATATATTGTGTATCGTAAGGTTAACACAAACCTGGTAGTAGTGCTCCACACTCAACCAACTCACATAGCTTCCATCATCTTCATCCATCATTTCTATCGGGTGAGGTGAGAAATTCGAGAATGCACCGTATGGATCCCAAGCTTTGTAAAAAAATATGATACTAGCTTCAAATGGGGATATAGTGTCATCAATTGCGGATGTTTCATCGACTGATGGAATCACAGGAGCTAAATCAGGGATGGGTTGAAGAAATCCACTGATGAGCATATCAGGTCCAATCTGTTGATTAGGATAGATACCAACATCAGATCATTTTTCTTAACCACCACCACCCATCACCCACCCGTCTTGTTTATAACTAAATAGCACAACAATCATCATTCACTTAACGAAAGTGCCTGCAGCTAGTCAAATCACGATTATTCGCTTTCGAAAAATCATCTTTACTGGTTCTTTCAATCTTCTCATAAATAGGAAGTACCAACCTGCTCATAGCCCACATCGATTAGATCCAAGGCTTGTGTCATCTCAACCATTCCCAGCTCACCAACAGGAGATGGCGCATTCTTTCCACCAATTATCTTTGGAGCAACAAACGCATACACCTGCATTTGTATGCCATAAACAAGAATAAAGCACCACAGAACCCAAATAGAAGAGAAAATTTGTTCAAGGAAGAGCCAATTTGAAAAATCATTAACCAGTGACTAAGAATTTGTTCAATTGTATGATGGCCATAACTAATGCAAGTAGCCGCACCTCAAACTATAAATTGTTACGCAAAGATGCCTATACTGCCAGTATGACAACCTAAAATGCAACCTCATAACAGTAAATAATACGTTGGAAATTCAGCAACATATGATTCGTATGTGATTACTTCAGCAAGATCACGCAACTGATTCTAAACATTATATATACCCACCTTGTGTATCACACCAGAAGATATAGCTGAAGCAGCCAAACCTCCTCCACATTCCCACAAAATTGATAGATAACCACGATCACAAAAATACTGCATGACATCTCGAGGGTTTAATATGTCAAACTCCACAACTTCGACACCCTTGGAAGCAAGCAATTTCTGGAAGCTCCTCCTAGCGCCCCTTTGGGTTGCAACAATGGTGGGAACTTCAGCTACATCCCAAAGATAGGCTTCTTCAGGAAGATCAAGAGATTGGGACATGACAATCCTCATCGGTATATGTCCCCCACCATGTCTTGCAGTTAAGCGAGGATCTGTGAGCATAAAAAACAAGCATTCTTCACTCAAGCATTCAACAGTAACAGTACAACCAATTGCTCAATTCAAGAGTCATACTATCATTACGAACAGTATTTCCTCCCACAATGACAGCATCACATTGCCCCCTCAGTTCAAAGACGCGGCTTCTTGACAATTTACTACTTATCCAAGCGGCGTGCCCACTGCTCGCAGCAATTTTTCCTAGATAGAACAAGTCCATCAGTAAAGTAGATCCGGGCAAAAGCATTAACTACCAAATGCTGAAAATTATAATAACTTCACGAGCAAAAATGAGACTTCACGTGTAAGGGCAGTACACTCACCATCAAGTGTCATAGCATACTTGAGCACAGAGAAGGGAACTTGATATGCAGCTCGGTAAAGCAAAGGAGCGTTCACAAGTTGACAAGACTTCAAAGCTTCCTGCTCTATACATGTTAGTAAGAGTGTAAGAGCTTGCATTTTTGCACATATGGTTGCTCGAGAGAGATCTCTAATTTTAATTCCATAGAGAGTGAATTGTGAGCTCTGACTGAAATTTCTATTACACCGAATGTACAATAAAACAAAATATATTATCAGAGGTCAGTGCTCAAATTAGCTCATAGAGAAACTGGAGCAATTTCCAACTGAACTCCGTTTCCATTTTAAGCGCATTATTTTCCAAAAGGGATGCTCCAACAGTTTATGATCACTTGAACATGAGATAAAATCCTCGATAAATGTTCAGGCTGACACCCAGAGCCAAGCACTCTAAGAAGATAGGCAATGTTATCTCCTAAAAGAAGGTGCTCAACTTTGTACTTCTCTCCATTTGACTTCAGATATGCTAACTAATGAGAAATGGTAGACAAAAAACAAGGAATCGTCCTTTACTAAGAACGCACGCCCACAAATTTTATACCCTGAAACCACTGGTCTCGCACAATCATCCGACAAAGACTCATGCTACACTCTAGTTGTAGCACTACAACAAGCATTAGAAACTTGGGGGAAAATAAAAAAGATAAAAGTCTGGGATTTTGATACCTCAATAATCTTGCTCTGAAGTTCCTCTCCCAACACATCCACTTTGATTCCTCCACTTCTGAGAGCCCGAATCGCTTTGCCTCGCAAGTTATGCAGAGGATGTCTGATTCCCACAACCACCCTCTCAATTCCTGCCTAATTTCAGGATCATCATAAGTAAAAGAAAAAAACCCGATTCCGAGAAATAAAACGTATTCCAGCAGTGCAAATTGCACAGTTCAACGTATCGAAGTAAACATCTCACCAATTTAAAAACAGTAAATACATCTATTTACCTGGACAAGAGCGGAGAGAGCAGTATGATCGCCATGGCAATCCCCAGACTCCATGTTGACGTAAGCAATGGCACCACGACATCTTTCGCCGGCGGATTCCACAGCCTGAAGTTCAGCGGACTTCGTCCCCTGAGCATAAAGATAACCTTCTCCAACCACCTTTCCATCTCCACCCCTGGCAGAGGGGTGAACTATTACGCATCCGAAATTGGGATGAGGAGCGGTGAATCCCGCTGATTTATCCGCCAATTCGACGGCGCGTTTCATGTAAGAGGCGTCAAGGGCGTGAGAAACGTTCTTCTGGCCATCCCTAGGAGCGTTGTTGCTGCTACACTTGATGGGAAGCGACCAAGCTCGTACGATTGAGATAGCCATTGTTGGCACACTCAGCTTCCGGTCTCCACTCGGCCGCGTCAGTGTCTGAATGCTTTTCGTGAAAAATTGTATACCTGGGCTGATGCACGTTCAAGTTCTTCAAGGGTCCGTTAAGGCCCGTGCACGTTCAAGTTCCACGGCAATAAAGATTACTGAGGCCGGGGATTGAACCCAGATCCTAGGATCAGGAGTGAAAACGCGGAGTTGGAATAAGATTATTTATTTGCCTTTACAGTTCTTCGAGGTCTGATTGTAACAATAGTAAAAATAAAGTAGTGGATAAATTGTAAATTTGAATTGAAATTGATGTCAGTAGATCATATATTAATTTGCTTACGATATTTTCCATTATTTTTCATTATTATATTTGTCTTTTTTATTTGTTTATTATTATTTTTGAGTTAGGAAGGATCTATTTCTTTTATTAGTTTCCTCCTTCTCATTTTTTTTTATTTTCTTCCTCCTTCCTCACTTCTATTCTCAATTATTTCTAATCCCACCTCTCTGGTTTTCTCGTGACAGTTTCCTCTCCTTCACAAACTCTCGCTTTGCACATCTCCTCCCTTCATTTGCTTCTCTTTTTCAATCTCCTTCTTTCTGTAATTCGATGGTTCTAGTGCTTCGTTGTTCAAGTCCGTGAGATCTCAAGGTTGGAGATTCTGAGTTTGTTGTTGTGCTCGCTTCTTCTTCTGGTGTGAGTCTTTCCTCAATTTGTTCGAGGGTTCGTCGTTTGAGTGGAGATTCGAGGAGGGTGTTTCATAGAGTCCGTGGAGATTTTCTTTCCTTTGGATGTGAGGTAGGTGATAGATGGATTCAGTTGTGTGTGTTCACCCACGGGAGTTTCCGATTATGTTTTTGTTTCTGAATGTGTTGAATGTTCTCTTATTTGTGTGAACCTGATTTGGTTTCTAAGTTATGTTTTACTCACGGCATGCGTCCGAACTTGAGGTTCGGACGTATGTCCGGACACACCTCTGATTTCGCATAACTTCTTCGTTTGAGCTTCACTTTGATCACCGTTTGTGGCGTTGTGTTCCTCTTAGTATGTACCATCTGTTTTGAGATGTTTTGGCATATCTTTATGACTATTTTTTGTTTCGAAAGTCTTCATTATGTTTCCGACCTCTAATTTACTCTTAAAGTGTGTTTCGGCTTCTAACTTCGGTTTAACTTTCACTAGTGCAGAAAATGTTTTTTTACCACGGTTATTTTGCTTAAAAACCACGGTTTATAACCATGGTTTATGCTCGCGTCGTATATTAAAAAATAGCTATAAACGACGGTTCGTAACCGTCATTTAAAGTAAGAGAAAAAATCACGGTTGGTTGAAACCGTCGTTTAAGACCCCTTCTCTCGCGATATTCACTGACTTTATACAACGGTTGGGAGTATGAACCGTGGTATAAAGTGCGTAATAAATGGCGGTTAATACAAAAAATGTGGTATATAATGTTAAAAATCAACGAATAAACCACGGTTATACATAAAACCGTGGTTTATAGTCTGTGAATTTTTTTTCAAATCGCTGGCGATTTAGCGCTGGCTTCAATTAATCTCAACAGAGCGCATACACAAGAGAATGGCCAGAACATGTATGTTCCTTGTTTGCAAATTAGGGTTGCAAAATGAGTGAAGAATGTGCATTACCTTGTTTGTCAGTAGGTTACAAAATTACTGTGAAAGAGAATGAGAGAGGCCGGAGCAAGTTCTTGTTCGCCGGTTAGGGTTGTAAAAAATTACAGTGGAGAAGAGGCACAGAGCATGTGTTCCTTGTTCACTAGTGTGGGTTGCAAAAATTACCGTGAAAACAAGAGAACGAGAGAGTCGGAGCATGTCCTTGTTCGCCAGTTAGGTTTGCAAAAATTACAATGAGCGGAAGAGGCATGTGTTCCTTGTTTTCCAGTATGGGTTGCAAAGTTGAAGAGATGGCGCAGAGCATGTTCGCCGGTGGGTTGCAAAAATTACCGGGAGTTGAAGAAGAATGAAGAAGAGTTGCAGAGCATATGTGTTCCTTGTTCGACAGTGTGGGTTGCAAAACAGTGAGAGAATAATATAATAAGAGA
This sequence comes from Limonium bicolor, assembly GCA_023374045.1. Taxonomy (NCBI): domain Eukaryota; kingdom Viridiplantae; phylum Streptophyta; class Magnoliopsida; order Caryophyllales; family Plumbaginaceae; genus Limonium; species Limonium bicolor. The sequence continues at coordinate 91,226,648 of CM041782.1, forward strand.
AGAGAAAGAGCCGTGTTAATTTTGGCCGAAAATTAAATTTCCTGCTTAGACTATATACCACGGTTCTTCCTAGAAACCGTCGTTTAAAGTTGTTTGACCACGATTAAAAATGAAGGTTTTGACCGAACCGTGGTTTAAAATATAACGCGTCAAGCTATATACGACGGTTCTTATGTAACCGTCATTCATAGTCGCGCATTAAACGACGGTTCCGTGCTTAACCGTGGTATAAAATGTCCCGCCGAGATTATTTGTGACGGTTATTCTATAACCGTGGTTTATAATGTCTCGCCGAGTTTTTTTGTAACGGTTATTGCAATAACCGTGGTATATAATTTTTAAATGACGGTTATATTGTTAACCGTGGTTTAAAGTGCGTCATTTAAAATATTTTTTCTACTAGTGTTTCTGTATTTTGTCAGTCTTGGTTTAAGACTTTTGTTTCTGCAATGATTCTGTTTTTGTTTTGTGTTGAGCCTTTGTGCTCAAGTGTTTGTGTTTTGCAACGCCTTCTATTCTGATTTGTTAAGCTTCGATTTTGGGGACCTAGTTTCTGTGCATTCTGAGCCGTGGATAGTTGGGTCGAGCTATCACGTAGCATGTTATGTAGACATCATTCTTTTTCCGTGAGACCGACGGGTTCTTTGGTCTTCGGGCTATTTATGTTCTAAGGCTGATGGGCCCATTGGTCTACTGACCATTTCTACGTTGTCGATGGATCTTTTGATCCTTGGGTATTTGCCCTTTAAGTATAAGTGTGCTGTGACTAGGGTCCCGCCTCTGTTTTGTAAATGATCTACTTTGTCTGCTTAGTTTGTGTTTAGATTTTGACGGTCTACTGTGTGTTCTCCATCTTTTGAAAGCTTCTGATTTATAAAGCTTCTACTTCTGCCTTCTTCCGCTAAAGTCTTTGATTCTGGTTTTGCTAAGCTTTCGTATAAGTATCTATATATATGTTCAATATCTAATTTGACAATGCTTAGTTGATAAAGTGTATCGCCTGTGGAGCTATAGTTTGACTCACCCCTATCTTCCGTCTGATTTGCAGATTTTAGCCTCTGGTTGAAGGTTATGCTTTTGCTTTCAGTCTTGGCTTTTTGGATTTTGTATTTGATTAGCTGGCTTAGGCCCCTTTTGTATTAGCTTCCGCTTGTATTTAGTTTCAGCTTTGTATATAGCTTCCGCTTGTAATTTGTAAAGACAAATTGTAATTGCTATCAAATTAATAAAGACTGTTTTGGGAATCGTTAGTGTAGCCTTGGTGTCTTAGGTAATAAGCGCGCGGAATGTGACGGTCTCAGAACCAGGGTGGTTTGGGATCGTTACATGTTATTTTAGACAAATTTTAGATTAAAACCAACTAAAAATTTTTTAAAAAAAAAGTTGAGAAACTATAAAAAATAACGGACGACCGTCACCAGTCCCTAAGAGTGGACATCGGATGCTCACTCTATATAATGACTATTTTACCCCTAACATTATAGATCATAATTATAAATAACATAACTATGCATATTATATAATATTTAATGATTATCTAACCATAACTTTAATATTTTAGTGAAGAAGAAGAATATTTAAGAATGTAACAAAATAAGAAAAAAAAACAAAACAATTTATTTGAAGTTTTATTAATGTTTAATATTTAAGAATTATTAATTTTATTTCAACTTTATATATTTTTTATTATTTTTGTAAATAGTTTTTGTAATTATTTAAATTTTGTAGTTTTTTTTGTAAAATTTTATAAAATAACCAATAAAAATGAAGTATTGTGAACTTGAAACATAATTTACAATATCAAGGCTAAAGTTATCATTATTCAAAGTCATTTCATAAAATAAGGATATATGATTTACAATAATTTTATACTGCAGTGATTAGTAATTTTGTAACCCCAAATTATTGTCAATAGAACCATATTTTAGTCAATTTATAACACAATCTCAAAGCAACACTATACCCTGTCCGGTTCCCCACAACTTAAGAAGACTAGTTTTAAAGGTACTCAACAAATGGAGGGTTTGCAACTGCGATAAATGCGCACTGAACTACGTGAAACCGAGAAAGGAACGGGAGCTTGACCAGCTCATTTAAGAATCTACCTCCCAAGAAAACAAGATAATATCAAGATTGCCAAGAAGAGATTATAGTTAGAATGATTGAGAGTCAATTGATTGACTAAACTATGATGACGCCTACTATATGCTTGATGTAAAGCTAAACATGCCTGCCGCTGCAATGAGTCGTCGTCGCCCTATAATAGAAGACAATAAAAAGTACCTACACGATTAGGATGATGGGCGGAGCCTGAGATTATAGTTGACAGGGGAGACAAAATTATATATAATTGGGGGCAGTTTTGTGAAGATGTACCGAAAATTAAAATTTAGACTATTTTTGTGAAATTTAGTGAAATGGGATAAACATTTGCAACTCACCCGAATAATATCATATAAATAATACAAACATAGACTACATGATTTTCACTTGGCGGAGCCCACGCTAGAGCTCATGCGGCATCAACACATCACTGATAAGCAAATTGACAATACATCAAACATCCACATGCAGCTGTTGGTGACTCTTCATATAGTTATTCATAAAGCATCATCATCGTGGAAGAGCTCAAACATGTAATGATCCTAAATAGCTGCTGAAATCCAGACACAGAAAAGTGGAGGGCGGCAAAATAATGGTGTGATCAGTCTTCCTCTTCTGCTTCAACCAGCCACTTAACAAATTGGCTCTAAAAGGCTTGCCTGTTAAACAGATACTTAAATTTATTACATTATCATAACAATCGAAGGTCACTAAAAACAATAATGTTTTTTCTACCTGCTTTTTGGATTTGATCCCTTACGAAACCAGTGAAGGATAGTGTCTTCTGCGAGTACATCAAGCTCATAGAGAGATTTCACCATTTCAGGAAACAACTTGATCAATTTGGCATCCTCATAGTCTGAATCTTGTAAATGAGTTCCACCTCAAGCCTTCCAGTTGAGCAGAAAGTATTCAAGAGCTTCGTCCACAAATTAACCTGCAACCACCAACAAAAGAAAGCAGAATGTACATAGTAACCCAGTTTTAGTTTAAGATACAATTTCAGTGATGATAACAAATAACACCATCATAGGCACAAAGAAATACTCTCCAAGAAACAACAGAGGATTTCAACCCAAGCTTTATCGTTTCACTTAATATTATTGTCTTTTACGCTAATGGAGGCTTATCGAAAATTTTCATCTAATAGGAATTGTAGGCTCAGAGTCTTATAACTTCCACACTATATGCTAGTAAAGGTAGTGAAAAGAGAGCATCCAAAAATAAAAAATCATGAAACATTCCCCATATAGTGAGTGAATCCCTCGAGTAATTAGAATGTACACTCGAAACAAAAGCAATACCTTACGAAGAGCTGCATTCGCATATCCTGTTGTTGGTTCTTGGCAGACCACAGTACAAAATCCATTATTACATCCCATAAAACTCTCACAACCTCAATTAATGTCAGGAAGCTTTGCCTCTTTCATATGATTATTCACTGTGCCAATGACTTCATCTATGTTGGTTTCTTCAGATATTTGTGTACTTAATGCAGACGTCATCTCCTTCAGCTTCACTTCAAATGGTTTCTTCTCATTGTATTCCACCAAGGCTATTAGGCCATGGGCCGGTATTGCTGTATTGGGCCGATTCAGGTTTAGATTATAGTGTCCAGTTTACACTTCTATTCCCTCACTTGTATACTATAAATACACACCGTTTCAATAATCAATACACTGAGATACTTTCAGTCACAATCTCTCATTCACTATGGTATCAGTCGCTTCATAGGGTTAACAACCGATCCTGTCGATGGACGACCTCGAATCAACTCCTCTTTCGGGAACTTCTGGATCTACTGGGACGCACACCACGTCTGTGGTGGTAACCAATTCTACACCATCTTACTCAATTCTCGCTGCTGCATCGCATTTGATAACGCTCCGCTCCGATAATTATCCAACATGGAGAAGTCTTATGCAAACTTTTCTCATAGGTACAGATCTCTTCAAGTACATTGATGGGAGTTATTCTTGTCCTGCGATCATGATAGAAGGAAAACAAAATGAGAATTACAGTAAATGGATAACTCTAGATCAATTGGTCATGAGTATAATTCTTTGTTCTCTGAGTGAATCGCTCCTTACACATACCTCTCGATGTACATCTGCTGCTATTATGTGGTCGACTTTGTGTGACATGTTTGCTGCGCAATCAGAAGCGAACATAGGTCAATTTTATTTCCAGTTAGCTAGCATTAAGAAGAAAGGGAATGAGACTATAACTGAATACTTCAATCGAGCCCAAGGTTTGGTCTCATCTCTAGCTGCTGCGGGAGATTCTGTTTCAGACAGAGATTTCAAAACTTTCTTACTAAAGGGCCTGTCCTCAGAGTATGATTCGATGGTTACTTACCTTATGACCCAAAATCTCTCTCTAAGCCCGCATCAAGTATATGCTCACCTTCTTAACCAAGAAGCCCGCATAACAGAACAAAACTCCCAACAAACTTCTTCGATCTCTGTCAATAACACCTACAAAGCTGATAAAAACCCTCCAAAATCCTCTAATGACCGACACAAAATTAACAACAACAGATCTAGTGGTCGAGGGAACTATCAGTCAAACAGATCTTCCTCATCCTCAACTCAAAACCTCACCACAAACCCTCCTCCTGTCACCTTTGCTGGCCATATTGACACTCGTCCTCAGTGTCAAATCTGTGAGAAACGAGGACATGTTGCTCGTCAGTGTTATCACAGATTCAACCAGTCCTATCAGTACCCTCCTCCTAAGTATTTTCAGGCAAATCTAGCTACAGGCAATTCTCAGAATGCTCAGAACAATTGGATTGCAGATTCTGGTGCTACTCACCATTTTACCAATGATTTCCAGAGGATGAATCTTGGTGCTAATGATTACTCTGGATCCGAGACAATCATCCTTGGGGATGGTAATTCTTTATCTATTACTCATAAGGGCTTCGGCAGTCTACATACTCCTTCTGGATCTTATATATTGAATAGCATTTATCATGCTCCAGATCTTGTCAATAATCTGATTTCAGTCAGAAAGTTCATATGTGACAATAATGTCTCTATTGAGTTTCTCCCTGATTGTTTTCTTGTGAAGGATCGCTCAACTGGGAGGACCCTTCTCCAAGGCAAGGTTGAAAATGGACTCTATACATTTCCCTCTTCTGTCCAGGCATATCATACCACAGTTCAAACAGGGATACAGGCCTCACAAGACGTTTGACACTCTCGATTGGGACATCCTTCCCCAAATCAGACGAGATTTACAATAAAGAAATTTCAATTGCCTGTTAACAGTACTGCTGCTTTAAGTTTTTGCACTTCTTGTTGTAAGGGAAAGACCCATGCTCTCCCACATCCTAACACTACTTCTAGGTCTTTGATACCTATTGAATTTCTTTATATGGATTTGTGGGGACCTGCTCATCAACCATCCATTGATGGTTTTCACTATTACTTGTTGATTGTGGATGACTCCACGAGATTTATGTGGTGCTTTCCTATTATTCAGAAATCTGATGTGTCTGTATTATTTCCAAGATTTGTTGCTATGGTGGAAAATATGTTTTCTACACAAATCAAGTCTGTCCAGACTGACAATGGAGGGGAATTTACAGGACTCAAAAATTTTCTCAGCAGCAAAGGGATTTATCACAGATTTACCTGTCCTTATTCTCATGCCCAAAATGGCATGGTTGAATGTCGTCACAGATTGGTTATGGACAAGGCCTTGTGTCTTATGGCTCATGCCTCAGTCCCTCTATATTTTTGGTCCTATGCTGTATTAACAGCAACTTATCTCATAAATAGGACTCCCTCAGTCTCTCTTCATGACCAATCTCCCTATCAGTTGCTCTTTCACAAGGCACCTGACTACAACAAACTCAAGATTTTTGGTTGCTCTTGTTGGCCTAACATGAGACCAAGAAATTCTTACAAGCTCTCATACAGATCAAAAGAATTCATTTTCCTAGGGTATTCTGCCTCTCATACCGGTTATATCTGTTATGATCCTCTCACTCAGAAGACCTTGGTGTCTCGGGATGTCACTTTCCATGAAAGCCACTACCCCTTCTCTGTCCTATCCTCCCCAGATCCTCACTCTGCTCAGGTTTCTTCATCACCTTTGGAACCTCCCCCTCAGACACAAGTTGAGGTTTTCTCAACTATCCCTCCATCCTCTAAACAGACCACCCCTTCTGTTACAGATTCAGTAGCTCCACAGTCAAGCCCCTCTCCCTCTTCCCCCACAAATTGCCCAGCTCCACAAAATATCCACCAGATGGTCACCCGCTCTAAGACCAATTCCATTCAACCTAAAACCTTCATAGATGGCACCATCATCTGGCCTAAACTTCACAATACTGTCACTAGTTCTTCTGACATACCAGAAGAGCCAACGTTCAAACAGACACAAAATTACACAGAGTGGAAAGATGCTATCAAAAGGGAGTATGATGCTTTACTTGAAACAAATACATGGAGACTTGTCCCATTTCATCCATCCATGAACATCTTAGGGACCAAATGGATTTTGAAGACGAAAAGAAATTCAGATGGCTCTATCCAAAGAAGGAAAGCTAGATTGGTAGCACAAGGGTTTAAACAAGCTTTTGGTCAAGACTATAGGGAGACTTATAGTCCAGTTATTAAACCCTCAACAATTCGCGTGGTTTTATCCATTGCTGTCTGTTTAAATTGGCCTATCTATCAGACTGATATACAAAACGCCTTTCTTCATGGCGATTTGGAGGAAAGGGTTTACATCAAACAACCCCAGGGATTTGTTGATCCTAAATTCCCTAATCATGTTTGTCTGTTGCAAAAGTCCCTATATGGGTTGAAACAGTCTCCTCGTGCCTGGTTTTCTAAACTGAGTACCTATCTTCTACAGATTGGTTTTCAGCCCTCTCAATCAGATTCTTCCTTATTCATCTACCGTCAGAATACAACAGTTATGTATGTCTTAATCTATGTTGATGATATACTTCTTACGGCCTCTTCTAGCTCCCTAATTCATGCCTTTACCCAGAGCCTCTCTACCCACTTTCCTGTCTCTGCCTCGGGTGTGTTATCCTATTTTCTAGGGGTATCTGTTACCAGAACTAGAGATGGGCTTCTTCTGTCTCAGGGCAAGTATATCTCGGATCTGTTGACAAAAACCAATATGCATCAGGCCAAACCTAGCCCTACACCCCTTTCTTCCTCTATTGACCTTGACACCCAAAATTCCCCTGACTATAAAATCCAACATACTATCGCAGTGTGGTTGGAAGTTTACAGTATCTCGCCCTTACACGGCCTGATCTATCTTATGTGGTAAATAGAGTGTGCCAGTATATGCATAAACCACGACAAATTCATTGGAGTGCGGTGAAAAGAACTTTACGGTACCTCGTAGGAACACAAAAGCTGGGACTTTTCTTCTCTAGCTCTCCCTTGGGGTCCTTACGCGTTTACTCAGACGCGGACTGGGGTGGTTCACAGGTTGACCGCCGCTCCACCGCTGCCTTCCTTGTCTTCTTCGGCGACCATTTAGTGTCGTGGAGCAGCCGTAAACAGAAGACTGTGGCACGATCTTCTACCGAAGCAGAATACAAGTCTGCTGCGAATGCCACTGCTGAGGTTACTTGGATCCAGATCCTTCTCTCCGAATTGGGTGTTTCTCTCTCGCAACCTCCAACTCTCTATTGTGATAATGTTGGTGCCACATTTCTTGTAACACCCCTACTAATCCTGCTCCTAAAAACAATATAATCGCAGTGGTAAATAACAGACTATCGTTCTAATGGTGTCACTGTTATCACTCGCCCATACGGGTGATAACGAATTACCTGATAATCAACATGCGAAACGTATTCCCGCAGTGACCACAAGAGATAGATAGTAGAACTTAAACAATTAAAACAAATCCAACAACAACAATTATTACAGACCGTACTCGTGAGCATCAAACCAAATTACACCTCGGTTACACAACCCGAGTCCAACCAACCATAGTATCAACCGTACCAAGTTTAAACCAACTGTAATATCACAAACGTCGCGCCCCGCGTCGACCCCTCAGCAATCACCTGAAATAAATATGGTTTGTGGTATGGAATCAGCCCCTACTGAGTATGTCATCACATGCCCCATCATGCCCCCAAAAACCCCTCAAGTATTTGGTCGAGAGCATGAGATTCCTTACATGCAATACCGTTTTAATAATTAAACTGTAAAATAAATAACAGTAGTATCCATATAATAACACAGCCATCAACACACATTGTATACCACAAATATAACCAATGAACAACAAGCGAAACAACGAGAACAACAAACAAGTATTAATTCTCGTCCATGGTGTAGAAACCAATAATGTTCGCCACTGTACAATCTCCACTGTATTAATTTTTCAGTTATATCTAGTGACAATGTCTCGTTAAAAACGACATGTCTCTAATTACCCATAAATTATGGTGGGTCACCCACGGCAGTAGCCACTCCAACGGTAGAGTCTCCGACCAACGAGCCATTCTAGCTCACGGGAAATTTTCTTGATACTTACGAACCCGTACGCGGACATCCTGGTATCGTTTTTGTGATCACAGCGCGCGCCAAGAGCCACATCCTCTTGGCTTTACTATTCTTCCATTAATTAGTTAATTATACCATCGCATCGCATTACCAAATTTTCTAACACGGCAGACTAAGGTCATTAGTCCAATCCGGAGTCTGTAAACTCGGGATCCAATGTTAGATACGAGAGCGGCGTATAGAAAGGCCAATGCTCCGTATAAAAGTCTTGGATAATATGTATATCTTATTATCCTAGTGCTACAACGTTTTTCTGACGTCCCTTATATTTCATATAAGATAGCACCATAGCCGCTAGTTCGTTTTATATATAAGTTCATATATACGAACCAATACTGTTAACTCAACAACAGTAAATAATAAGCAACTATAAATATACAATTCATGCATATTAATTAACACATTCAGACAAACAATCTTATCACAGATCACACAGTAGTCTGAACTGAGGAAGCCCTCAGAGACAATCAGAGACACATAACAACATACCGTTCACCCTGATGTATTACGGTGGAGTATGAATCAGCAAGATCCTATGCTCCGTGTGTCGTCTCTAACAGTCTAAACAATACATAATGCTACTGATTAGCATACTGTATAACAACACAATTCCACGGTACCCCGTACCGTCACTATTAACTCCCGGTTAACCCCCCGTTATTAACTGTCAATGTTTGTCGGGCTTTCGGTTTAACTCGAGGTTGGAAAAGTGTTATATTACATGCGTAGTATTGTCTTGTATATTAACATAGTTATTGTTGAACTTGTTATCGCATGTGACTTAACATACTCTTGTATGTCGTATAGTTGTTTCACTATTGCATGTGTGATCCTTTGTCATGCACCATGCATCTCACCTTAGTATTTATTTTTCTAAGGTTGTCTCTTTTTTTTTAAAATCCAATGTGGCATAATTCACTTGTAAACAATACTTTTAATTACATGAATCCTTATTATCACATGTACACTCTCTTAACTTTAGAGTCCCATATCCAATGTTTGTAATTCTTTTTCCTTTATCATATGTCATTTTAATTATGAAAATACATGGTCATTAAACCATGTTATATTTTCCACCATAACATATATTTACTTATAGTCATGTATTATGGAACTATTTCTTATATGGTAAGTCTTATAATATATATTCATTCTTTTTAATGAATACCTCTTATATTATAGATGTTATAATTTTTAACATAAAAACCGTATTATAAATTCCATTTTAAAATGTCAACATTTTCGAACAGCACTTATGTTCTTAAATATTTACAAAATCACCACATAACTAATGTCATGTTACTTTATAGTTACATAACATATTTTATGACATTTAAGTCATTAAAACAATTATAACATATAGTTGTAAATTGTTGTAAAATACCAAATAACCCCTTATATTTTCGGTTTTCAAAACAACCACTAAACTTCTATAAATCACAAATCAATCCCAAATTATATTTCATTGTTACACTTATATCATATACCTTATATTATACCCTTTAAGCCTTAAAATAACTATAACCTATAGTTTTATTTTTTTTCCAAAACACCGAACACTATTCTAATTATCTTTCCACCACTTAACTTTCTATATTCACCAAATTCTCCTCTTTATAACATATAGTTTTCTAATATCATCAAGACTATATATTATACATATGTCTTTATAAAACCTTATATATAATTCCAAAATCACCAAACTATACCAAAAGGTTATAAACATTATTCCTAACCTTATATTTTCTCCAAATCTCGGTTTTACCACATATGTTACCCATTTGTAACAATATCATAAAATATCTTATATTATACTTATATAATTCATATAAACTCCAAATTTAACCAAATAAATTCCTAAAAATTCCTAATAACCTAAGGTTTGTACTAAACTCCATTTAGTACCCCAAGTTTTTGGAAATTACATTATAGCCCCATCTCTTTTAAATATTTTACAAATTAATACTTATCTTAATATAAGGTTGCATTCAAATTTCTAAAATTCTCCAAACTTGGTCAAAGTCTCCTACATAGTCAACTTTGACTTCTAATACCAAATTGGACCCAAACTTTTCGGTAATTACCAAGCTTTACCTATACTTCCTATTTTTACAATTTTGACCCAAAACTTTATAAAATGTTATAATTTTTATTAAATTCATTTAAAAACCCTAAATTCCTTTATATTAAGCTCTCGGCCTAATATTTAGTTAGTAATTACCGTTTGACCCCAAATTTAATTATAAGCATAAATAAACTAAATAAGCTTATAAACTTAAATTAAAATGGCCTAATGACATGGCCTTATTACAACCTTGAACTTGTAAAATAAATTACACAATAAATGTCTCAAAATATAATACATACTCACGGCCTCACTTGTATTTGATTATTTTTCCACATAATGTCATAATTTGACCATTATGTTAATTAAATCTCTTAAATGACTAGCTTAATTTATCTTAGTCATTTTTTTCCATTTTTAGGTCAATATGGCCCTTATTTAATATTTCACTCTAGGCAATATTAATATATAAGCTTAGAAATTATAAAAATCATAGATTTAAGGTGTTTATACCTTGATTTGCCCTTGTATGTACTCGGCCTCTTGTAGGAAAATTCACCACATGATTTAGACATGTTTAATACACAAAAACAAGATATGGTTACACTCCAAGCTTGAGCTTAACCATAAGGAATAATTAATGTAAGATTTAAGGCAAAAATCACCTTAAAAATGCAAGGAGAGTTCAAGATGGTTTCGGCCTGAATCAAACACACCACAAGGTGTTAGATCCATCATATTGACATAGGAAATAGCTAGATCACAAAAAGCTGCCTTGTTATTAGGTTTTACCTTGGAAAAATGCCTTAAAAGAGGGTATTTCCTTTGGATCTCGGCCACCCTTGCTCCAAATGGCTAACCAACTGATTGAACATGTAAATATGAAGATTATGAGTGTATAAACTCATAAAAATCAGAGGAAGAAAATCGGATGAATTGTAGAGAAGCTTAAGGTATGTTTTTACCTTAAAATGAGATTTTGAGAAACTTTGGTCTCTTAACTTGCTTCAACCGATTTTGATTGATGTTCTAACCTTAGAACACTGAGAATAAGCCATAGGAACTGATTAGTCACGAGATCTAAGCATAGGTGGTGAAGAGATGAAGAAAAAGAGTCAAAAACAAGCCTTAAACCATTACTTAGAAGCTTAGAAGATGGGTTTACCTTCCTAACTCAATAGCTTCAGTTGGGAGAGCTTGGGAGAGCCTGATAGAGCAGCTTCATCTGTTGGAATGAAGCTAGGAGAGAGATGATGACTAGAATTGGTATTATTTGATTAGAAAAGCAAATTTGATTAGTTTATTGTCTTGTAATTGAATGATGACTCACCTAAGGGATAAGAGGGGACAAGAGGTCGGCTGATTGAAGAGAAAGGAGAGGCTCACCGATTTTTGGAGCTGGTGGAGTCAATTAATGGAGCCAAGGTGTATAAACTAATCAAAAGGCAAAAGTAGCCCTTAAATTATGGAGATATGTTGGTGTGCTGTCTTTTGAATGTGCAAGTGGCTAAATGGGGCCTCTCTTGCTTGTATGCCGATCTCACATGGTCTAAGGGGTCAACTTTGACCTCTTGACCAATCTTAGTCAATGTTGACTCATGTGGGCCCCCTTTTAGGGTTTTATTAATATTTTAATATTAAATTTGTAAAAATCTGTAAAATTTGGAATTAAAATCCTAATATGATATAATGTGATATAATATCATATTTAAAGGTATTTATAACCTTTAAGCCCATTAAAAACCAATTTAGAAGACAATTTCACAAAAACGTGCTTTAAGGAGTTTTAGCGCACATTTTGTGTTGCCTGGTGTTTCTGAGCTTAGTTTTCTCTGAGAATAGTTTTGTTGTGTTCCTTACTTCATTATAATACTTAGGAATCCACTTTGGATCCTATTTGAGGTCATACAATCTTTGTGGTGTCTTAAAGCACATTTTTGGCTTTATCGATCTTAAGGCATGTTTTGCCTTGTTGAGATCTTTTAGATTGTTCCCCAATAATATTTAGGTGTTTATTAATCATTTAGATCATTAATAGATCATTTAATTAATTTTTTAAAGGTTAGGGGTATTTCATTTCTCGCCACAAATCCCTCAATTCACAGCAAAATCAAACATATCTCCCTCGACTATTTTTTTGTGCGGGAGAAGATTAAAGAAGGAACCCTAAAAATTTTGCATCTTTCGACTACCCAGCAACTCGCCGACATTCTGACTAAAGTCACTTCCACATCTCAGTTCAATTATTTACGAGCCAAACTTCCACTTACTAGTTCATAGTTGGGCTCGCGGGGGGATATTAGGCCATGGGCCGGTATTGCTGTATTGGGTCGATTCTGGTTTAGATTATAGTGTCCAGTTTACACTTCATTCCTTCACTTGTATACTATAAATACACACCGTTTCGATAATCAATACAATGAGATACTTTCAGTCACAATCTCTCATTCACTAAAGGCTACAGTGAAGCATCAATATGACATAAATTTTTTTTTATTAAAAGAGGATCAAAACTTGGACCCAAGCATCAACAGCATAAGCAGTCAATCTTCACCGACAAAGAAGCCAAGGCTTGATCAAAACATTCACAGGCAACTTACGTGAAATGCTCAGAGAAAGCTTCATCAGTTCACTTACACGGTGGTAAGAAGTCCAGAAGCTTCTTTTCCACCTTACCACGCTTGAGGATTGCAACCAGATAATCAACACTGTTTTCAACCAGATACTTCTTGAACAGGTCAGAAATAAAGGAGTGAACTAACCCTTTTGCAACAAGATTATCCTTGAGTAACGCCTGGAAAGCTGGTTCAGGGGGCAATCCTGATAGCTTCTAGGAGAATGCAAGGGCTGTAAATATTGCCAACTTCTTCCTTTCATTTTCCTCTAACAGCTCCAAGGATTGTAAAAACCTCTGTAGTACATTTTCAAGGTTTTTATGAGAAATGGCCTCAGATGAAGGTAAGATTTGGGTCTTGATAATTTGAATTGCATCAGAAAAAGCAGCAGGGTAAGGCGCAGCAATATTCCGTTGGCGGGTCTTGATCCGCGTACAACTGTAACCCACAACCATGTTAAAGCAAAAGTCATATTGATATTCTAGCAAGAACTTCAATTGGCAAACCACTAATAACCACCTAATAATTTGAATTGCAGTCTTATATAACGGATTCAGATTCAAATGTTCTATTAAACTACACAACGAGCTACCAAAGACAAGTTAATAGATACCTATTGGTGTGGGTGGATACAATACGGCTTGTACTTGAAATAAACCTAAAAAACAGCTGGATGCCTTCTAAGATTTTCAATTTTCACCATTCAAAAAGGAAAGAAATAAAAAAGGATAATGTAGATACTTCTAATCTAAGACGTGATACCAAAAAATTACAATACAGTCATATACATCTATTAGCACCTTTTATAACAAAAATAATGATGAAGTAGAGCAGAAATTAACCGTCAGGAACTTACCCTAGAGTAGGTTTCTCCTTCGAGCTGCACAAGAAACCATGAAAAAAAGGGAAGTGAGTTAGTCAAAGAAAGAATCTGATAAATGAGGCAGTACGGAACCGTTCTTGTCCCCAAGTTGGACGATAATAATCAAAACCGATTGAGTCAGTGGACTGCAATAAAGATGCTATCCGGAATTCTACTTTTCCTTTGGTCAGCAAAGCGGCCATGAAAGCCCAACAACAGAAGCCTAGTGGATGTTTACATTCTTAAATTGAGGGACATTATTAAACTCCATAAAAAAGCCTCACTAACAAAGAAGGGTACATCATCAAAAAACTGTGCCCAGCTCTCCCTAGCTAGAGCTTCCTTGGCTAATGCTTTGCTATTCACTAAATTTGAGTCTCAGTCTTTGACCCTATTCCTTATATTTTTGAAACAAACTGGTATATTAATATTAAGAGCACACAAAGTACATAGGGTGGGAAGTCCGAGGACTTCCAGCAACTCGCGGGGAGTTGATGCTTTCTAGCATAAAATGCGAGGTGAACATTGAAATTATGAATTCTACTGACATGAAAGCATAGAGCATCTGCAAGCGGTGCTAAATGTGCAAGTGTGTCATTGATCAAGTGCTTCGTGCAGTCAGGGAGGCTCGATGGCCCAAAGGCCGACAGGTAGTCAACAACACTTTTACAGTCGGTCAAAACCCGAACCCGAGGGTAAACATTACGCTTCGCAAGATCAATTCCCAAAAGCACGGCCGCGGCCTCCATATGCGAAGGTTCCTGAGTAGTTTGACCGCCCATAACTGCTGCACCAATTATGGAGCCATTTCGAGTCGCAACAGCGGCAATGCCAAAATGACCAAACCTGTCTAGTCCTGCATCTACTGATATTTCCACCCAAGAGGGGTATAAATTTCGAGCGTCCGATAAGGTGGGCGAGAAAGTGGAACTGGCGGCTGCCGAGCTGAGGCGAAAGAAGCTATCCGCCTGAAACCATCCTGCTTCAAAAGTGGAGACGCGCCCATGTGAAAACTGGCACCGGGCATACCACAGACGCCAAAGAAGCGACGTAAGCAAAGAGAGACGTGCGCGGGACATGGCAACGCATGAGTGAGTGTACCAGTCGATGAAGGCAGCATCTGACGTGGCCGGCGGAGTAGGCGACATGCCAAGACGGTCCCAGTAAGGCCTGGCTGATGGGCAGCTAAAGAAAGCATGCAAGAGGGTTTCACAGCTGCCACAAACTGCACAAGCCTCCAGATCAGGCCGGTGTAGGCGATAAGCCAGCACGCCCCTGCAAGGTACCGCTCCATGTAAATAATTTCCAAACAAACAAACGGATGTGTGGAGGCAGGTCAAGCGTCCATAGTCTCTTAGTAGCCAAACCCCGGGGAGAATCCCTTGTCGAAGAGGAAGATGGTTGAGCCTGACGAGATAGGGCAACATCATAGTGATAGGCACTCTTCACAGAATACTGGCCCGTAGTGGTGAGGCCCCAGAACCAAGAGTCAGGAGAGAAAGCGTCACCAGGCAACTGCAAACTACAAATATGCTGAACATCCTCTGGGTGGAAAAGAGTCCGAAGAAGCGGGACATTCCAGGCTGAGGGAGTAAGCATTAAAGCTGAAACTGAAGCATGTTGATAACGCGGCGGAAGGGACCAAAGATAAGGCATACCTCCCTCCTTGGAGGGTAGCCAACGATCACTTATGCTAGTGGTAAGCCCATTACCAATTCATTTACAGCCCCCGGTCTAAATCATGTCCCTAACACTAAGAAGAGGTCGCAGATGGGGCTAGCATTTGCCAGAGGCTGTAATTGGTGGAGAGGGCCGTCGCCCAAGTAACGTGTCATGTAAAAGCGGGACAACAAAGACTGACGATTGTGTAGAATTCTCCAGATTTGCTTGGCCAAAAGAGCACGATTGAAACTACGCAAGTCACGAAAACCCAAACCACTAGAGGTGAGAGGGAGACACAGATTCTGCCACTTCGTCCAATGGATTGCTGTCGTTGTATGAGAACCACTCCACTAGAAGGGTGAAATCATACTTCTAATGGACTTAAGGACCGACTGGGGCAAAGCGATAACAGACATGACATATGTAGGAATGGCCTGCAAGATGGACTTGATAAGATTTAAGCGTGCTGCTTGAGAGGTGTTAGGAGACCACCCTTGAATTCGTCGCGCAACCCTATCTTTAATGTAAGCAAAAACCGCTTTCTCGATTCCGCCCCACTTGCACAGGGAATCCCAGATACATGCCAAAATCCTGAACCTCACGACCACTTAACACCCCCGCAACTGCCCGACGAATCTGAGGTTGAAGATGATGGGAGAACATAAGGGCAGACTTGTCAGCATTAATACTTTGGCCTGAGGCCTGCTTAAAATCGTCGAGGATGTAGGCCAGAGCTTGGGCATTGGGGATTGAAGCTTTGCCAAATAAGATGCAGTCATCCGGAAAAGTAGACTGGTGATAGGCGTGGGTAGGCCGGGAAAAGAGAAGCCCTTGAAATGGTTGACCTGAGCAGAGAGATTAATGGCAGAAGTCAAAACCTCCATGCAGCAAATGAAGAGCAGTGGTGATAAAGGGTCACCCTGCCGAAGGCCACGCTGGGGGTAGAATGTGGTGCCCGGGTAACCATTAATGAGAACCGCCATTGAGGCTGTTGTAAGACACTTACGTACAGCCTTGATCCAAACTGGGTGGAAACCCATACGGCCTAAAACGTCCAAAACAAAAGACCACTCCACCTTGTCGAATGCCTTATACATATCTACTTTATAGGCAAAAAAACCACGGAGATTTGCTTTTGAAGTACGCATCAGATGAAGAATCTCATGAGTAAGTAGCACCTGATCTGAGATTAATCGATCCTTCACAAAAGCTCCCTGATTATCAGAGATGACATTTGGCAGAACATGCTGAACTCTGTTGACAAGAACCTTTGAAACGACGCGGTACACTGTATTACACAAAGATATGGGACGAAACTCCGTGATAGAGGTTGCCCCTAGCTTCTTGGGATGAGAGCTATATGAGTGTGATTGATGTCCATCGGCAGAGCATCGATGTTGAGAAACTCCAGATCCGTGGCAATAAAATCCTCACTTATAATAGGCCAATAAGAGCGTAGAAAAACCCCATTGATGCCATCAGGACCCGGGGCCTTGGATGGGTTCAACTGCTTATAAGCGACAACCACTTCTTCACGGGTAAAAGGCTGACCCATGGGCTGAAAACTTTGAGGTGGAACACGTTCCTCGACGCATGCCAGGAGATGCGGGTCAGATTGAGGATTTGTTGTTGCGAAAAGATCTTGAAAAAAAAGAACGGGCCACAAATTCCACACCAGCCCAAGTTGTAGCAACAGGTTCCATGGGAGATGAAAGTGAGTAAATTGCATTACGACGAGAGCGGGCCCTGAACTTATTAAAAAACAACTTATTATTTTTATCACCAGCTTGAAGCCAACTGATCCGAGATCTCTGCTGAAGGCGGACCTCATCACGTTGCAAAAGCATATCCACCGTATCTGAACAGGACTTCCACTTGGCCAAATTATGAGAGGTTGGGGCTTGCTGATGAAGACGGTCAAGCTCAAATTGGGCCTGACGAAGCGCTTTCTTCTCAACCCATATCTGTTTGGTGCCCCACGAGCGTAACTCTTGACCATAGACCTTAACCTTGGTGGCATGACCGTGCAGTTGATGATTGGTAGTCCAAACCGATTGAACCAAGGTACGGCACTGATCATTCAAAGCCCAACAGTTCTCAAAACGAAACGGCTTTGGACCCCGACGGGTGGAAGGTTGCAACAATAACTTAATGGGCCTATGATCAGGGTGGACCCAACGAAGATGTAAGTTGTGAGCATGGGGGTAAATGGCCAACCATGCATCATTTGCAACAAACTGATCTAATCGACTTTTGACATTAAACGGGTAATCCGCACGTTTTGTATATGTAAATGAAGGACCGCTGTAGCCCAAATCATGCAACGAGCAATCTGGTAAACATGACCGGAAAGACGACATAGCTGCTTGAGATCGAAAACCCCATCCCTGGTGCTCTCTTAAGTGTAAAACTTCATTTAAATCCCCACCTAGAACCCATGGTCCCCTCCATTGCGCATGAAGATAACACAAAAGTCGCTAGATTTTTCATTTTTCAGTTACATTAGACCAACTATACACTCCCGTGAGCCACCATTGAAAACCCCCAAAATGATTTACAGTAACATCAACATGATGTGCAGAAAAGCTAGACAATGAAACATGTAAACTATCCCTCCAAAACATGGCTACACCCCCTTCCGACCTTCACTATCTCCCGCCACCCAACTATAACCCCAAAACCTAGATGCAACCAACCACATCTCAAAAGACGAAAGTTTAGTTTCTAAGATGATTACAAAAAGTGGTGCTTGTCTAGTCACCAAACCCACTAACCAACGAACTGCCGCCGCATTACCCAACCCACGGCAGTTCATGACTAAAACCGACATTATTCCCGACGACCCGAGGTTGCCCCCGGAGTCGCCTGTGGTGGGGAACCACCCGAATCAGAGCACTTCAGACGCTTAGAGGATTCAACCACCTCTGGATCAGGTGAAACCTTCAGCTCATAAGAAACACACACATCATCATCAGTCTTGCGCTTGCGGTTGCCTGAAGTCGATGGAGATGGCACAATCTCGCCTTCTTCTAACTCTTGATCGACTGGTACAGGCTCCTTGGTGCTGAGAGCATGCTGAGGAGGAGCTGGTAACTGGGAGGGACCACTTTCAATGCCTGCTTGACCAACAGAAGGCATTGCATCAGTAAGCTCAACACCCGTCATGGCAGTAGGAATAGCTTGAACTGGAGGTCTGGGTACTGATGGATGAGGCAGGACTACGGACGCTTGAGGGACTGCTGGGCAAATGCAACACGTGAACGACTGGAGCCAAAAGTGTTTGACTTGAGCCATAAGCCATAAGGGAATGCGGCCCCTGCAATGTCAGATTTATGGGGGCACTCCCGCATAGTATGATCAAAGAAGCCACAAATAAAACAGAGAGTGGGCACCTCTCATAAGACAGACGCTGCACAACAGGCCCCGCGATGGTGATGGTGACAAACCGTAAAAGAGGACGCGCAAGATCCAGGCTCACCTTGACCCGAAGATAGGGCCTTGCAAACCTTCTATCATAGTCTACATAGTCAAGGAACTGACCGATTTTGTTACGTACCCTCTGAGAAAACATGGGATTCAGAAAACCCATGGGTACATCATGAACGTGAACCCAAAAGGGTGCATGGCGAAAAGCATGGGCTTGCGGAGCAATGGAACGATGAATATCAGACATAAGCAGTAAACAACCTTCAAAAGTCCATGGTCCACGACCCAACACATCAAACTTGCGCTCCTCATCAGGAAACTCGAACAAAAAAATACTATTGCCCAAGGTACGAACAGCCAACTGATCTTCAAGCCTCCAAAGTTTAGAAAAAGAGAGTGCTAAAGCCTTAACATCCACTGCTCTGGCGATTAGGAGCTTACCTAAAAGAGAGTAATTGTAGTTGACACCAGACTCAGCGTTTGCAACATCGGAAACTTCGAGAGTAGCCTCTTCAGCCCCCGTCAGCGCTAGATTGGCACATTGCAGCGCAATATCCTCCATTTTTGATGTAGAAGCAGCCATTGGTGGAAGAGTAATCCCGGCGAAGGAAAACTGAAGAATAAAGAGAGAGCTATAGCGCGGAGTGGAGATTGATTGTAGCAGAGCAAGAGGAAGGCGTAGGGCTTGATTGTGTTTGCGTTTCAAATGTAAATTGTAACTAGTTAGTGCAGGCAGTCGAAACGTCGAGCGCAGTGGAAACAAGAGACAGAGAGGACAAGATACTGACATGAGGGTTTATAGTAGACCTATCAATTTTGACATAACCCAACCCAACCCAACCCAACCCAACCCAACCCAACCCAACCCAACCTATAATTTTACAGGTTAAAGTCTTGATTGTTGATTCATCTATTTTTGGGTTGGGTTAGGATAACAATCTTATTTTTGTGGGTTAGGTTAGGGTAGAGACCTAAACCCATGACCCAGTCTGAAAATATATTTGTTAATAATAAAAAATAAAAATATCAATTCACATACATATATATAATTTTCAGATCAAACTATACCTTAGCCTTAAGTCAAAGTGCAATTAGACTATCTAACCTTTAATAATATCACATAATCTTAACTAAAAGATGGCCCAACCAGCTGCAGATCAAACAAAGGGTCTAACCAGACCTTAACATAATGTTGAAAACCCTAATGTTCTTGTCTTGCAGACTCACATCCATCTTTCTTCTCTACGCCGTTGTTCATGTCTATGTTGCTCTTCATCTTTGCCCAATGTTTGATTTTCTTATTCTCACTGCCATTACGTTCTTGAAAGCATTGGTATGTTTAGATTATCTAGAAGGGTGAACAAAAGTAGGTGATATATTTTTTGTAAGTAGGGTATTGATTATAGACCTCTTAGTGAATTTTGAAGCCAGCAATGCGGATAGCGTGTTGCATAAAAGTTCCTCAACTGTTGATAACGATTAAGTGATTTGATTGTACTTTTTTCATGCATGAGCACTTAGCTCAAACAGGTGTAATTATTTTAAAACTATCAGTCATAGTTTGAGACTTTGAGCTCTCAGCTTATAAATTATTTCTAATTTTAGAAGATTTATCTTTAGTATGTTTCTCTAATGCATAACAAAGATTTTCATTTTCGTTTGTTCCCCTTTTTCTTAAGGGCATTAGGATCCCTCCCCAATAGTTGTGGAGCTTTAAGCTCATATTGATGAAAATAAACTTATGGAAAAAGTATGAATTATTCTCTTCATGGGAAATTGATGCAGTAATTCTTCGCATACATGGAATTCGTTTAAAGTTGAGCCGATCAAGCAAAATTACTTCTCTTTCGTTTGTTTCATCCTAATTAGTGTGCCAACAAGCATTGTATGTTTTTGGATTTTTTAAAATTAATTTCTACTATGAATCTATCTTAATTATATATTGTATGTTTAAAAAATGGGTTGGGTGGGTTGGGTTAGGATCGAAGGATTTTAAACGGGTTGGGTAAGGTCATGATTTTTTGGAATTCGTTTAAAGTTGCCGATCAAGTAAGATTACTTCTCTTCCGTTTGTTTCATCCTAATTAGTGTGCCAACAAGCATTGTATGTTTTTGGATTTTTTAAAATTAATTTCTACTATGAATCTATCTTAATTATATATTGTATGCTTAAAAAATGGGTTGGGTGGGTTGGGTTAGGATCAAAGAATTTTAAACGGGTTGGGTAAGGTCATGATTTTTTTACCCTTCCAATTCCAGGTTGGATTTGGTTGATGATATTTTAAATGGGTTGGGTTAAGGTTGATATCAACCCCACCCATCAACCCAAATTGCTAGATCTAGTTTATAAAGCGCTCATCGAATGTGGATATTTATGGATTTCTCTCTTTCACAAAGATATTTTTCAATTATATTTAGCCGGCACTCAAAAAATGAAAAATGGTAGTCTTCCTTTTAATAAGATACCATTTATGCTTTTCTATCTTCTATGACGTTAAGCTAAATGAGACATAAGTATAAGTTTTTTTCCTAGATTTTAGATGATTCTTTAAGTCCATCCTTTGATGTTTTTGGGTTGTGGTTTAGATTTCCTCCTTGATCTTGTGTTGGTTGATTTTGTTCTAGAACCCAATCCTTTCCTATTAACTTAGGTGTCGTTCGTTGAATCGCGGACATAGCCGCATTTACAGAACAGCTAGATTGAGTTAGTGTATTCACCATGGTTAACAAATAGGAAATCTACATGTGTCTTCATATAAGACTTTTTTATTGAGTTTGACAAATTATAAATAGACACATGGACAAGATTTACTATTAAAGCTGGATGAAACTTATTAATCTCACTATCAAACACCACCTTAATGTTTGTTTGCTACCTAGTTCGTAAGTTCGTAAGATTTTGCTTGATCAAAGAGTAAATACGTGTTTGACACCAAAATTTATAGTGGTTTGGTCAATTAAACATATTCCACTATTGTTACGAAGTCTTTATTTGCTTATTTTAAAGTTCTTAAACACAATGGTAACATTTACAAGACAAGGAAATTGCAAGATAATTCTCTTTTTTCTCTCAATTTTTATTTCCTTTATAGATGTTGAATCCTAGGGTGTTGGTACGGTGTAAATAATTCCACATTAACCTTGTCATTAAGAAAACTAATCATGTTTCCATCTTCCCGACCACATGTACCCCGGGAGCCGGCTCCATACATGAAGAGAGCAGGAACCTCCGAGTCAAGATCTCGACCCCAAGAAAACCAAGTCCTTTGTCGCCCGTCCAAATTCAACCGGGTCACATCAGATGAGACCCCAAACACACTCCATCACAACATCGATCTCTGTCCCGACTCCATGGAAGCACTCATGACCTAGCACGTACATCTCTAACATCTTGTTCTATAAATCACATAGGACAACCTGTCATTCCCAACTCAGATACCCCACCATTACCAACTCGGACACTCCTCTGACATATCGTTACTATCGTGTCCTTTCCATGATTGAAGGGGAAACCAAGCAAGGGAGAAAGCTTCGTCCCTGACAGAGTCATCCCGGATGACGTCAGCCCTGTCCTACATGGAAGTAACCTATGTCACCAATCCGACTAGGAGACGGGCAGCGAGCTGGGAAGGCAAGCCGACCCACTTGTCTTTTTCCCTATAAATAGCAATCAATGTCTCATGTATTATCACGTTGATACTTGTACTCTCTCTCTTCACTCACATTCTTCCAATACTACTAAAAACCTATGTCAACCCACATAAACTAGATCATTTAAGATCAAATCACGTAAATCTCGGTGTCTCCCTCATTATCATTAGCCATAAGTTACAAGTCTCATATTATCTCAACCAAAAAAGTTAATCTAAATCTATAACACAAATTAAACTCTAACATAGGGATATTGACTTCATGTGTGTCATAGTCTCTTGTTATTGGCCGAGCAAGTATCCGGCCATGCCACTTGCAATGTCCAAGCTAGTAATAGCTGTTATACTCGGACAAAACTTCCTCGTGGTGCTATCACCGGATTTCCCTTCCATAACGACTTTCTTCTTTCATAATGATCACTAGTTACAGAACTCCGGGCTTTGTACTCAGGCTTTACCTTCAAATTTTACTTATTCACTTTGAAGCTAAACCTTTTTCTAGATAATGCAAATTTTTCATTAAAACTTTAGTGCAATTATTTACTTTTCACTTCCTAAAGCCTTCAATAAAGCATCGTATCTTATAATTGCTTTAACCTTAATGAGTAATTTTATGGTTTGAAAACCCATTTTTCTCTAAGCATAGTGCCAAGTTGTAACTTTGATAGAACTCGTTAATATAGGAGTGAGTTCATGACAAAAGGTAGTTTTTATCTTTCAAGAAAACAGTATATCACAAAAATTGGATAAAATAGTAAGATACACGTTTTTAAAGCTCGAAATTATTTGTAGTTATTATGAACCTTAAGCTTGTAGTCAAACGACAATTCTCAAAGTGTTATGGAAATATTCCAATAAAGTTTGTTGATTACTATTTAACATGTAGTATTCTCTTCTAGGCAGGCCCTTTCAAACACGGCCCCAATTTATTGGGGTCCATTTTTTATTTCCTCTTTAAAGATTTTTGTCATAAAAAGATTACATAAGGGTCCAAATTTATTTTAAATGGAATATATTTTAATTTTATGTTTGTTAGACATTCAAATATTGTAAATATGATCACTATGAATGTATAATTTAATTTAATACTTTATTATTTTTATATAATTTAATTTTATAAAATATCTAATTTTAAATTTTAGTACAGGACCCCAAAAATCGTTAAGAGCGCCCTGCTTCTAGGTTGAAGATTGTCATTCCTTCCTTTTGAAGGTATGGTTGAAGATTATCCAATAATAAATAATGTCTCGTTCATCTTATTGGTGTCGTTTGGGGACACAGCTTCTCAAGCTTCCAGCAGCTGACAACTTCTCAATTTTTAAAATCAGCAGGTTTCCACCAAACACCCAAAACCAGCAGCTGACAGCTTTTACAAAATCATCAGCTGACAGCTTCTCAATTTCCCCCCTACTTTTTAAAACACAATCCACCAAACACTAAACCAGCAGCTGTCAGCTTCTGTAAAACCATCAGCAGACAGCTTCTCAATTTCCAGCAGCAGAACCCAGCAGCAGCCCCTAGCAGCTGTCCCCAAACGAACCCAACCGAGTTAAAATTTGGGTTGTCTGAAATCCAACCGATCAATCCACTTTTACCATGTCATTATGGTCGATTGATATCTTCACTTTCGAAATTTATCATACTTGTTAATATTGTAAGATAAGATCAAAACTAATTTATTATAAAAGGAATGGGTTTTTTTTGTTCATATAATTTAAGTATAACCAAAGAGGTACAACTAATAAACACAAATCAGCCACACAGTTTTGACACAATTACCAATGTCCAACTAAAATATCCTCACCACATCAATAATAAGTCTTGGCTACACCTACATGTAGCAAAAAATAGCTACATTACTTGTCCATGTAATATAAGAAAATTGTACATTACATATATAAAACCCGTACATTACTTATATAATAAATGTTGTACATAAAAATAGCACTTTCAATATAATTGTTTATTGTACAAGTTTTCATTATACATGTTTTTATTGTTGGTTGTACAGTACAAGTAACAATCTTTAGCTACATACACATGTAGCAAAAATTTATACGAAATCAATCACACATGAAAATTTAACCTATGGAAAAACCTGAAAGTGTTCAATCATTACCCGAGACATGACATTATTAATAATTTTGCAAAATTCATAATATACTCCTAAAAATTTTTATAATTCACAACATAACTCTTTTTCAAAATATGGTACAACAAAATTTCAGGGTATATGGTGAATATTCCTTTACACATAAATAATTCTCAAGAAACCTAAAGGCTCCAATCAAAGACGAGAAATGGAGAATCCACAACACAATTTTTCAACTAATCAATCACCCAATACAATAATATGGAATCGACGAGCGAACTGATTTCAAACCAACAATTCAGTAGTAGAGATCAAAATCCCATCACTATCTGCATACAACCACTCCCCATCACAAATTCTCGACCCAGCAATACTCACAGCAACATGTTTCTCACCAATTCTTCTCTTGTTAGGTCTGAGCGGATTTGAACTCAATGCTCTAACTCCAATATCACATCCGTTGATCTCATCAACATCCCTGATGCACCCATTCAGTACAACGCCTGCCCACCCGTTGTTTTGAGCCTGTTGAGCTAGGTTTCCTCCCATGACCGCGCATCGAAGGCTGCCTCCGCCGTCAACGACAAGGACTCTGCCATCGCCCTTCTCCTCCAGGAGCTCCCGGACCAGGACATTATCCTCAAACACCTTGACAGTCACCACCGGACCCGAGAAGACCTTGCGGCGGCCGTAGGTTTGGAAGATTGGGTGAAGGGCACGTAAATCGCCTGTCGCAATTTGGGATGAGTTCGTATCGCAGATTTCAGCTGTTGCTAGCTGGAAAGCCATATCAACAACAAAGACTTTTTACGTTTGTTTTGTTTTGCTTTTGTTTTTTATGTGAATTTTTTTTTTTGTGGTAAATTAGTGTTCGTTGGGAAAGTAAGAAGTAGGAGCCTAGGAGGAGCCGACATTGCTCTTGTTCTCGTTTGATATAATATCCACAGATGATAGGATAAGAGAAATAGTACTATTACTAAACGTGAATTGGCTTGGTAGTTGGTAACCAAAGCTCGTCCCTATATAGAGGAATGTGCACCAGCACGTGGGTTGGTAGTTGGTATTACTCAATATTTGTTTTATGTTTTTCCCCAATTGTGAGTTTTCTAACTTTAACATATAATATTGGAGATACTATGGGATAATATCAATAAAATTTGGACCACTTACGTCATCATTTTTTCTTTTTTGAAACTCCCCTTACGTCATCAATTGAATCACCCTGCAGGCACAATAAAACAAAAGTTAAAATGTTTATCCCAGAAAATAGCGAGCACACCACTATCTCCTCTCTTGCACGAATGAGCTGCCAGATTTTGAGAACCGGTTTTGTTAAGGGGTTGGTACACCTCAATATCAGCTAGACAACCTACAACTATCCCTGCTTCTTTAAAGAATATGTCGGAGCAAATAATTAAGTCATACTTCATTGATTTGTGTTTGAAGTGTTGTAACTAGGGCGTTAATTCGGGTTAATGGGTCCGGTTGAAGTTCACCCATACTCAACCCGATTAAAATTGTATTAATCCATATCCGACAAAAAAATAATCGGGTTACAAACTTTCAACACCTACCCAACATATATAAAATCATTGAACCCAAACCCGAACCCGTTTAAATACAAATACTCTTATTTTTCTGTAAAATGATCAGTCGTCCATAAAAACGTGCACATGACGGTCATTTATTTCGAATTATTGTGTGTCGTTTTTTCAAATGTCAACATTCTGTTAAATGGATCAATAATCTTAACTCATAGCCGTTATTTGTGCGGATGAAAGTGTGACGGCAGAGTTTGTGCGACTAATGATTAGCATAGTATTTAGGTTTTCAAACAAACAGTGAATGGTGGATATAGATGACCTAGAGAATGTATTTAGATTTATAAAATAATTATTTGTGTGGGCTTAAAGGAGTGATAGTATTTTTGTTTGCTATTATACTAAAGGTTATAGAATTAATACATATCCAAGTAAAATATATACATATTTATTTATTTATTTTTAATTTTAAATAAACGGGTCGGGTTGAGTTCGGTTATGACCCTTAACCCATATATTTAATAGGTAACCTATACCCGACCCAAAAATTAAATGGGTCAATAATCTTAACCCATATCCGCTATTTACGGGTTGAGTTTGGGTCGGGTTATCGGGTTGGGTAAAAATTGCCACCCCTAGTTGTAACCTCGACCAATAGAGGCTGGCCACATTGAACAGAACGGTGAAGAGACGATGTTCTTAATTATGAAGAATTTTAAAACAATTGAACCCCAAACAGTTATACTAAGAATGGTGCATGTTGCAAGAGGTTGTCAATTACTCCTAACTACGTAGTGGTTGCTAGAGGTTTTGTTAAAGGGTTTACATCATAAACAACCAACACCATAAAAAGGAAAAAACAATAAGGGGAGAGACACATTTGTTGGTATTGAAATACTGATCTCTTTGTACTCACACTTTGGAATAGTGAATATATATGTCGCACCTCCATAGACTAGGTCGTTGATGATTGAACCACGTAAATTTATGTGTTTTTACATTTGTATCTCTTTATTATCTCATCCATTCACATTATGGAGTTGGTCAACAAATTAAACAAGACCACACTTCAACAATGGTTAACAGTAGGAACAAGACTCTCAACAATGAGGCTTAACCATCGCACATGAATGTGCCCCCATCACAATTCTTCTTACTTCAACAACAACAAAATTAGTTCATATGACCATACTAAGGGCGCGCCACATGAACCACTGGCAATCACAATGAAAAACTTCATGACTCTGCACAATTAACGGCCATGCTAATTGTCATATCTTCTCAGTTTCATTTGGGGAAGGGCTTTTTACATGGTTAACTCGTAGATCTAATAAGTCTATCAAGAGTTTTGAGGATTGAGTTGTCACTTCTTGGCTCACTCCACGATAGAGACGAGGACTAAGAAGACATCTTTGGACCTCATCAGCATATGGCAGAAGCCAGATGAGGATGTTACTGGGCATAAGGCCCAATAGTTAGAAATACCGTAAATAATATACTTGGGCCATGTTGGGCTACTAACATTGTATAGGGCAATCTCAGTATTGTACAGTCTATTACAAGTGTCCACAGTATAAAAGGACATCACAACACTCACTTTAATGACAAGACAATCATTTCATCAAACCCTATTTACTATGGTATCGGACCACCGGTGATTTTTTTTTCTCATGGCGGCGGTACCTCCAACTGGACAACTCCAGCCGGAAACTTCTAATACCCCTAGTGATCATGACTGCGTTGGTGTCCCTGCTGGCATCGCTGCAACATCTCAGTCTTCTCCAAGCATCGCTGCAACATCTCAGTCTTCTCCAAGCACTCATTCTGTGTTATCAGCCGTTGGGAATCTTATTAAGCTGACTCCATCGAATTTTAGCTTGTGGGAAACCACCATCATTCCTTTTCTCAAGGGTAATGACTTGTTCAAATTCTTAGATAACTTTCATCCTTGTCCTGCACAATTAATAAAAACTGGGATTAATCCAGAATACAGAAAATGGATCAATCAAGATCAACTTATTATGTCTATCATACATATGACCCTCTCTGAATCTATTATCATGACTGTTGTGGGCTGTACCATGGCTAACCAGCTTTGGGAACGTCTACACTCTACCTATCAGGCCCAAACTACCGAAATCTGGGAAATCTATACCTTCAAATTGCTAGCCTATCTAAAGGGGGTGATGAGACCATCTCAGCCTATTTTAACCGTGCTCAAACCCTTGTTCATTCCCTCGCGGGTGCTGGGCATAATGTTGCAGACCATGAATTTCAAACTTTCCTTCTAAAAGGACTACCACCATATTTTACCTCTATCACCACAATTCTTCAAGCCTCCCGCACCCAATTACCCCCTTATGAGCTACTTAGTTGTATGCTTCAATTTGAGGCGACACTAAACTTACAAAACCAGCAGTTAAGTTCTACTATCAGTCTTAATTCCACCACTGTGGGCTCCAGCACTGATAACAAAGGAAATGGCTCTTCTAGAGGAAATTATCAGACAAACAGAGGTCGCGGGGGCAGGTCAAGTAACAGAGGCAGAGGACGGAACTCATATTACAAAGGTGCAGACAGAGCTACTTCAAACTCAAACTAGTTTTTCACTGGGCAACCTGATAACAGGCCAACATGTCAAATCTGTTTCAAAAGGGGTCATGATGTAAGAAACTGCTATCACAGATTCAATTATTCGTATCAGGCTCCCCCACCCTCAACATTTACTGCAAATAACACTGTGGTTAACCCTGCCCCTTCTACTACTGACTGGCTATTGGACAGTGCTGCTTCACATCATTTTACAGGTGATATGTCCAGACTAAATCAAAGTGCCACTGAGTATACAGGTGCTGACTCTATTACTCTAGGAGATGGATCTCTTCTACCTATTTCCCATCAGGGTATGGGGTCAATTCCTACAAATAAAAGGGTTTTTTATCTGTCACAAATGTTTCATACACCAGCCCTAAACAGGCATTTACTCTCTGTTAACAGATTCTGTCTGGATAATGATGTGTATTTTGAATTTCACCCCACTCATTTTTTATTGAAGGATATTCACACTCATCAGCTTCTACTTCAAGGACCAACTAAAAATGGGATGTACATATTTCCTGAAGCTAATCTGACAACACCACAACTCAACCTTGGTGTCAAGGCTACTCCTACTGTTTGGCACTGGCGTCTTGGCCACCCTTCTACAGGCTACTAAGTTTACCCTAAATAATTTTATGTTGCCTGTTAACAACAATGCTCCACTGCATTTTTGTTCTGTCTGTTGTATAGGCAAGACTCATGCACTGTCTCATCCTGCTGCTAGCAGTTTATCTACAGCCCCCTTTGATTTACTTTTCATGGATTTATGGGGGCTAGCTTATGTTACTTCTTGTGATGGTTATAAATATTTCTTGCTTATCGTTGATGACTGCAGTCATTTTATGTGGATTTTTCCTCTTCGTTTAAAATCAGAGGTCAAGATGGTTTTTGAGTGTTTTTCAAGTCTTGTTCAAATTACTACACTTCCACAATCAAGTCTGTTCAAACAGATGGTGGAGGGGAGTTTCAGGCTTTGGCTACTTTTTTCAAAAATAAGGGCATTATGCATCGACTATCTTGTCCTCATTCTCACCCTCAAAATGGGTTGGTTGAAAGCAGAAATAGAAGGGTTGTTGACAAGGGAATTACTCTTCTCGCTCAAGCTTGTATGCCTATTACTTATTGGAGCTATGCGTTTCAGACTGCTGTCTATTTACAGAACATAACTCCCTTTGTTGTTCTGCACAACAAAACTCCCTTTCAGTTGTTTCACAACTACCCCCTAACTACACTTTTCTGAAAACCTTTGGCTGTTCTTGTTATCCCATTCTCCGCCCTTACAATGCCCACAAACTCTCTCCTCGCTCTTTACACTGTGTCTTTCTTGGATACCCCCCAAATCACCAAGGTTACTATTGTTTTGATCCTAAGGCAAAAAGAATGTATATCTCACGTGATGTGGTGTTCAATGAAACAGAGTTTCCATTCTCTATTCTCTCCTCTCCTCAAGACTCTCACCTCTTATCGGAACATACTCTCTTCTTATTCCCAACCTTGACACTACCTCTCAAACAGACCCAGACCCACCCACTCATCCTCCCACTCCCAACCAAACATTTACCCCCCAGCAAATGTTTCACCTTCTCAAAATACACCTTATTCTCAAGATACAGTTCCATCCTCAAGTGGTTCAACCCAACACTCAACTCATTCACCTACTTCAGCTCCAACTACTTCAGCTCCACTTCCTCTAACCAACACTCTCCCTCTCCTACCACCACACAATCTCCTTCTCCCAAATCCCCCACCCTCTTATTCTCCCCACTCATCCAATGATTACACGGTCTAAAACCAATTCCTCTAAACCTCTGGTCAGAATTGATGGCACCATCAATTACCACCTAATACCATACCTGAAAACCCAACTCTCAAGGAAGCTATGCAGCATGAAGAATGGGTGAATGCCATGAAACAAGAAATTCAAGCATTGGACAGAAATCACACATGGGATTTAGTTCCCTACAATTCCTCTATGAATCTTCTGGGGGTTAAGTGGGTTTTTCACACTAAAAGGACTGCTAATGGTGACATTGAAAGGCGCAAGGCCAGATTAGTTGCCCAAGGGTACACTCAAACTCCTGGCCTAGATTACACTGAGACGTTTAGTCCAGTGGTCAAGCAAGCTACTATCCGGTTAATTTTGTCTATTGTTGTTTCCTCTCACTGGCCTATTCAACAGATAGATGTGCAGAATGCTTTTCTGCACGGTGACCTAGAGAAAGTGGTCTACACTAAACAACCCCCTGGTTTCTTAAGCAAAGACTATCCTAGTCATGTTTGCAGGCTTAGGAGATCTTTATATGGGCTCAAGCAGTCACCCAGGGCATGGTATGCCAAGCTAAGTTCTTATCTACTAGAATTGGGATTTTCTATGTCACAATCAGACAATTCCTTGTTCATCTTTTCTCAGGGACCCAACATTATTTACCTTCTTATCTATGTTGATGACATAATTCTTACTGGATCTTCTACCCCTCTATTGGATAAATTCATTAGCGCATTCAAACAATCCTTCCCTATTACTGAGACAGGGAACTTATCCTATTTTCTGGGTGTATCTGCCTCTCGCAGTAAAGCAGGTCTGCTTCTCAGTCAAAAACAATACACTACTGCCCTCTTACAGCGTGCCAACATGCATCATTCCAAACCTATCTCTACCCCCATGTCTACTACTACACCATCTCGAAACCCTAGATTCCCCACCTTTCTCTAACCCTACTTTATACAGAAGCATAGTTGGGGGACTCCAATATCTTAGCTTTACCAGACCCGACATAAGCTTTGCAGTCAATAAAGTTTGTCAATTTATGCACAATCCCAAAGACATACACTGGACAATGGTCAAACGTATACTCGGATATTTGAATCACACCAGAGATTTAGGGTTGTTTTTTGCGGCTTACCCTTCTAGTTCGCTTCGGGTCTGGACAGATGCGGACTGGGGCGGTGATCGTTCTGACCGGCGGTCAACCTCTGGCTCGCTAGTGTTCCTCGGTCGTCATCTCATCACGTGGAGCTCGAAGAAGCAGTCCACCGTCTCCCGGTCGTCAACGGAGGTCAAATAAGGCCCTTGCCGCCGGCGCAGACACTTTGTGGATCCAGGGTCTCTCTCTTGAGTTAGAGTTTCGTCTTCAACACCCTCCAACTATCTACTACGACAGTATCTCTGCAACCTTTCTGGCCTCCAATCCCATCCTCCATAGCCGTATGAAGCATTTATCCCTCGATTTTCATTTCGTAAGAGAAAAATCAAGAATGGAGCTTTACAAGTTTCTCACCTTTCCTCACGCGAGCACACTGTCGGATGTACTTACGAAGCCTATCTCTTCTCCTGTCTTTTTACACTTGCGGTCAAAACTTCCTTTGTTGACAGGAACCTTTGACTCGAGGGGGGATACTGGGCATAAGGCCCAATAGTTAGAAATTCCGTAAATAATAGACTTGGGCCATGTTGGGCTACTAACATTGTATAGGGCAATCTCAGTATTGTACAATCTATTACAAGTGTCCACAGTATAAAAGGACATCACAACACTCACTTTAATGACAAGACAATTGTGAAAGAATACACCCGTCAATTATGAAATATGTTGACTAAATTAACGAGTACAAAGATTCGGTGATTGTCTCTACTTATCCTCTGAACCAAATTTATCTAGGAGCTAACCAAAAAACACATAAATCATAGAAAAATTTAATTACTCAAGAGAAGGATTACAACAAGAAGGTTGTCCGAGTGGCCATATAGAAGGCCAAAGCCAGCCACCAATCCTTCAAAATTTCCAACCGGAACAAAGAAGTTCAACATAGGAAAGGGAATTCAACAACTACAACCTCAACCACCACAATAACCATGCCTTCTAGCACTTCAACTTCAACCCAAACACAACCCACGGTATTAAGGTCAATCGGCGCAATGAGAGCTTCAACCTAGGTAGATACAACCGGCCTATGGTTCATGCCATTGTGGTAGCCTCGAATAAAAGACTTATGGGGCGGGTAAATTTCGTCTCATACCTAAATGGTATCCAGTACTCACTTTTTTCCTTTTAATTTCTAGATAATTTTTTAAACTCATTTTTTATATTTCTTCTGAATTGAATTTAGTCCAAAATATATATTACTTAAGAAAATTTGAATTCTTAATAATATTCTATTTTTGTGGGTGGGCGACCGTCGCCCTGTCTATAAAAGCATGATTATCAAATAACCCAAATTTAGGTTCTTACAACTTCTCTCACTGCCATATCATTTCAAGAGTTGTGTTTACTTTTTACCAACATCAAAGAACCGACCTTTCGATTTTAAACTCTCTCTATTTGTCATGTCATTTTACTTTTTACTTATTAATTATTATAAAAATTACAAACATTAATTTTTAATTATTATCACTACTATGTTCAATAATACATAAATAATCTTAACTTATATTATAATATAATCATAACAAACCTTTTATTTAGAATTAAAATATTTTAATGAATTTTGAAAAAGGTTTAACAATATATTTGACATATTATAATTAGTAAAAAGTATGGTAGGTCCCATTTTATGGGTTCTTAAAATTCTTCCAGAATAACTCAAAATTAGAATTCTAGACCCTCTTTATTTTTGTATTTGTGATAATTATGCTCTAATAGTCACTTACCTCTTTCGTCTCTGTTTGACCTTCTTCTTTACTATTTGAACATGTAATTTGACTTTAATATTTAAAAAGATGACATAATTTTACAAATCTAAGCTTTACAATGAAAACCTTATATAAAAAACTATATGATGTAGAAATCTATTTTATAAAATTATTTTATCTTATATATTTAATATTCAGATGAAAAAATGTGTCAAAAAATAGAAAAGACAAATGGAACGGAGGTAGTAATTTTGTTTTTTCTGACCGATTTTAGGTTTTATTTATGTTTATGTAATTTTCAATATGAATTTAGTTCAAAATAGTATATTTTTTAGGTATATGCATTGATTGAGCAATTTTTTAATTTATTATTAATATGGGTATATTTATAATTTTTTTTTATAAAAGGTAAAATAATCATTTGCTGACAGCATATTGAACATCGTCCGTCTTTCGAGATGGCATGAACACCTTGAAATTTAGGTAAAGTCCAAGTGGAGGATACGCAGCCTTGCTTCATATTATTAAAGAAACAATATTCAAAGCATGTGGATCCTTTCAAAGAGAGGTAAGTTTGATCGCCACTTAACAAAAATCTAAAGTAAACAACTAACTCCTCCGACTAATGGTAATCATAGGATTGAGGATTAACAGCTTCCAGTGCAAACTAGTAGCACAAAACCTTCAAGATCTACATTTCAGCACCAATGAACAGTCACATACTACTAACTAACATCTACAGCTTTGAATAAGTGAAGATTAGCTGTCCACTATTGCCAGATTTCTTTTTCCAAGAAGATAGATACCTGAGCAAGCTGCGCACACACCACAGAGGAACACTCACTTATGAAGAGTAAGAAAACCACCAGAGCTCGCAAGAGAAGCACAGGTAATGACAAGATTCACCATCAGATTCCACTCCATTGGGACCCTTTCGAGAGAAGGAATAAAGGTATTTACAGAAGCAATTCTGATAATTTCAGCACCGCACAAAACAACCAAAGTAACAACAAAAGAACCACACATAGGTTCGTGAAGGTAACATAATACCAAAATTAAGATGACAGTTGATCTTATTCCTTGAAACACCAACTGTAGATAGAAACTACTCGTAGTACACAGATTATACCAGATCACATTTTTCTTTCTCGTTCTCACCCTTTCACTCACAGAATCAGAAAGACTGATTTAGTGAAAAGTATCAAACCCAACATTGAGACATCGAAGGAACTAACATTACAATTATCAACCGTTGGTTCAAGAAATAAAAAAAACCTATCACTGCAGTGACTAAAGGAAAAGGATTTTCCTCAGACTTATCCACAGAACACAACTCAATAGCTCCATAACAATTGGCAACCATATTAAGAAAGGATTTATATAATCAATCCTTCAAAGAATGAAGACTAACCACATGATCATCTCCTACCGTTTGAGTGTACTAGGGGGGATGTTGAGTATAAAGGATCAGCTCCTACCTTTTTTCAACTTTAAACAACATTTCCAGCCCCTTCCAACTTATGCTCCATATCTAAACAATGACCACGACAGTTCAAACAACACTCAAATGGATCCATCCAACCAACTGCTCTAATACCTTTGGTAGGCAGAAATATCTTTGAAGAAAATAACTAAGCCCACCACCAGGATCCAAGGTAAAGGAGAACTTAAACAGAAATCCTCTGCTCACTAGCCTGATAGGCAAGCATGTCTAACTTGGAACTAATGAACAAGACCCAGGAAATCTGCACAGCCGAACATTGCAAATCTCACCCTACTGTGACAAAGATGATTTGATTCCTTCTCCACAAGATAGATAAACAAAGAATATACTCGTCACTTTTCAGATACACTAAGAAGTGACGACCCCTCAGTCAATGGAATTAACGAGCTACATACCATTCTCAACCCCCTCTTCGAAGGACAGCAGGCTCTTGATACCCCACACTACTAGCATCAACAACAGGAACATCCACAACTTTGGAATCAAGACATAACATGACAGTAGAGAATTATAGAGTAAATTCTTATCGGCACTAACCAGAAAAAAAGTTCAGGTCCGTACAGAGGTTGGAACTGAAAAATTCACAACACCAAGATGACTAACAACCAGAAAAACCTGATAATGTTCAATAATAGCCGAGCAAGGACAGCATCTATCTTCAGAATTTTGATCATGCACTAACATGATATTAACCCTAAAATAAAATAAAGTCGTCAATCATAGCCACAAATGGAGGACACAGAGAACACTTTTCCAACAGATTATTCACCCAACACAATACAAGAAACTCGAATCGATGATCTGATGAATCAGGAGGGATCAGACTACTTCAAACGGATAATTCAGTAGTAGAGATCAAGATCCCATCAGTATCAGCATACAACCACTCCCCATCACAGATTCTCACGCCAGCAATACTCACAGCAACATGTTTCTCCCCGGTTCTTTTCTTACTCGACTTCATTGGATGAGAAGCCAACGCTCTAACCCCAATATCACACCCATTGATCTCATCAACATCCCTAACACACCCATTAATCACAACACCAGCCCACCCGTTGTTCTGGGCATGCTGAGCTAGGTTTCCTCCCATGAGCGCACATCGAAGACTACCACCACCATCAACTACCAGGACTCTCCCGTCGCCCTTCTCCTCTAGAAGCTCCCGGATTAGTACGTTATCCTCGAACACTTTGACAGCCACTACTGGACCGGAGAACCTTGCGGCGGCCGAAGCTCTGGAAGATTGGATGCAGGGCACGCAATTCACCTTTCGCGATTAGGGATGAATGAGCATCACAGATATCAGTGGTTGCTAGCTGGAGGGCCATACGCTGTGAACTTCCACCGGGGGTTTTAGTTCCGAATTTCCTTGTTTGGTAAATGATGGGGTTGGGATACCAAAAGAAGAGTAGTACTGCCCTTGAGCTGATGACTGCGAACTTTGGGGTTTTGCAGTTTGGTCTGCGATCTTTGAAATGTTAGGATAGAAAGAGATGAAGCGGAGCCGTCTTGCCAACAGACTTGCCATCTTCGATCACGTTTGTTGAAAGTAATACCTGCAATTCTGGATACAGCGCTGACACGTATGGAGGATATATTATATTTATATATTGCGTTTAGTCCACGATGCTGGCATATTCTTTAAGCAACTGTCGTCAAACTTCTATATCGCTAGATTATTATATTCAATCCATAATTTGAGGGGCGACTGAGTCCAATCTTATTTTATGTAGTCTAAGATTGGATGGCCACTGAATAAAGATGGGCAGATCGGTGATTATTCTTGAACACATTATAGTCTAATTCTTAATAGTCTGAACTTTCTTTTATCGGTCATATATCATTTTGCCAATTCCAGGAAATATAAACGCTCATACGGACCACTTACTGAGCACATGGGACTCAGCAAAAACAGGAAAAAAACATGCTTTCTTGTCTTAAAAATAATACAAATAATTCACTAGGAAAATAATACTAGAAGAAACTTGGGTACTTACTCCCTCCGTCCTGAATTGATCGTCTTGTTCACTATTTGGACGTGTCATTTGACTTCAATATTTAACGTATAAGATAAAATAATTTTTAAAATTTAAATTTTACAAATGATTCCTTACATGATAAACTATATGTTACACTGTTTCATTTTATAAAATTATTTTATCTTATATGTTAAATATTGAAGTGGAAAAACGTACCATAAAACAAAGGAGACGGTCAATTCAGGACGGAGGGAGTATCTTTTAAGCATAAAGCAGAGACCATGCCCACACCCCAGTCAAAACATCTCCTAATAATAGTTGTAATCAGTATAATACAAATAATTCATACTACTTGCTAGTCTCAATCTGCCATGATCTTATAATGTTCAACACTGATCCAACGGAAGATTGAAGACAATCAAATATTTAATGTTCCATGAGGATTGCGAAATCAATTTGGCGAAGGAGGGTGATGGGTTTCTGAGTTGTAGTTCATTTGTCCAGTATATGAGAAAAGAAGTGACAGTTATGTCAACCAGGAGCTGTGTGTAAGAAAAGAGTCAGATACAAACAGGATAGTCTACATACATTCAAGCATTATTTCCTTCGATGCTCCAGATCAAGAGCACACATTAGTCGCCAGATACAGAGTCTTTCATAGCTTAGATATGACTCAATACA
This sequence comes from Limonium bicolor, assembly GCA_023374045.1. Lineage (NCBI taxonomy): Eukaryota > Viridiplantae > Streptophyta > Magnoliopsida > Caryophyllales > Plumbaginaceae > Limonium > Limonium bicolor. The sequence goes on from CM041782.1 coordinate 91,264,616, forward strand.
AAAGACATCTATCTAATCCAACACAGCAAACACTCAATACAAGGAAGCTCCAAATAACAATACCACATGCCTATTTGGCTACATAAGTGCTAGAAAAACCAACCACACCACCAACTAATAAGCCACTTAATTCAAACAGACAACTCGTTTCGGGAGATCAAAATCCCATCAGTGTCGGCATACAACCACTCCCCACTAGTGATCCTTGTGCCAGCAATACAGATAGGAACATGCTTCTCTCCAAACCCTTTCTTGTTGGCCTTAATCGGGTGAGAAGCCAAAGCTCTAACCCCAATATCACACCCATTGATCTCATCAACATCCCTGATGCATCCATTCACCACAATCCCAGCCCATCCATTGTTCTGTGCCTGCTGGACTGGGTTCCCTCCAAGAATCGCACACCGCAAGCTTCCTCCACCATCAACCACAAGGACTCTCCCATTGCCCTTTTCCTCTAGAAGCTCCCTCACCAGGACATTGTCCTCAAATACCTTGAGGGTCACAACAGGTCCGGAGAAGACCAGGCGACGACCGTAGACTTGAAAGATTGGTTGGAGCGCTCGTAACTCACCCGTACCGATTAGGGATGAGTTAGCATCGCAGACTTCAGCTGTTGCCACCAGGGCCATATGCTGCAAGAATAGAAGATAATGGCAAGGTGTTAGCACTCTTCTCGATTAGTAGAAATGTTCAGGTTAATATGAGTGTTTAGCTCTAGTCTGTCTACCTTGTTCTGTTGTCATAAGGCCAAAACCTCAACCTCACACCTAAAAGACTTATTAGATTTGATGTCTGTAAGTGATTTAATACATTTCTATCCTAAAGTGGAGAAAGGAAGGTGAAATTGAAAGCAGGATATTGATCAGTGGACAAAGGCTAGCTTCTTTGATGTATATGTAGTCGATCTACAACCCATAGCACAAAATTCAAAATCTCATCCAATCCGCCAATGAAAGCGCAAAATCAACGTCGAATTGAAACATATTTCCGGTAAAAAAAAAAAGAATGTCAGACAGTCGAATCAAGACTCGGAGCCGACAATATTCAACATCAGACAAATGAACACAATCAAGAAATCCACTGATTCATTTCAGCACAGAACTAAAAGGAGACAAGAATTGTAAAGACAATCGGAAAAAAGATCACTCCTTGTAGAAGAGAAAACCTAACCTCGCAAATCAAGGTACCAGAGATCGACTCAGACAATCAATCATGCAACAGAGAAACCGGTAAGATGTTGAAACTTGTCTCCGTGTTCAACGCTGATCAACACAGATCGGAGTACTTAATGGATGCGCCTGAGAAAGTGAGAAGGAACCTACGCGGAAGAGTCTAAAAGGAAACCTCGTCATCCCGTCCAATTATGGGTCAGAGTGCGATGCCACTAGTAAAAAATAGAGTAAAGTTGTTTGGCAATACTATAAGTTAAAATCTTGGGTTGATCAATATATCTACAACCTTCTTAAGTTTTAGGAATTTTTAACAATGGACCCCAAAAATATAAATATGTTTTCTTAAACACTAATTCATTTCACATGACAACTTATCCATTAACATGTTAGGTTTTTATTTTGTGTCATATTGTCGGACTAGACAATACTTAAAGCATGATCCCAACCACAATCTCTTTCTCTTAAAAGCCTATTATTTGACAAAAACCATGAGAGTGTGACTCCTATGTATATTTTTGTTGCTTAGTTAGAGTTTTGGTTCTTTGTTTTGGGGATGCGAAGGAGAAAAAGGAGATTTAAAAATAGACACAAATAAGAAGAAAGAGATTGTGGTGTGATTTTGTATTAAGTATTATCTGATGTGACAATGTGATGTGAAGAGGTTGGTAGGTCGGAGGAAATTAATACCTAAACAAACAAATTTATATTTTTTAAGACATATTCTTAGGAACCCATACCTCGAGGAGGTTGCCAATAATATTGATAACCTGAAGATGCTAACTTGTAATATCGCTAAACCACAGGGGGTTTAGAGTAATTTACTCTAAAAAATAATCGAAAGAAACTTTTTTATTATTATTACTAAAAAAACTTTATATTCGTATGTGTTTCTCTCTCTTATTTATTTATCCAACTAAAAAGAAGTGTTGTTGCACTGTTGTCTGGTATAGTTATCCAATATAAGGACACAGCATGTCAAGTTTAGATCGTAAGCAGCTTTAATAGTCTAATTTGTTATGCCCATAATAACTATATTTGCACTCACAATATTACTTCATGTTGATGAGGCGATCAAAAGCATGCAGGGATAGAGATAGCCACATAGGGTTAGATTTGTTCTTACCCTTGAAAATGATTTTTCCTTTGATTTCTCTTCCTTGTTTGGTCACGCCTTCCTAGGGATTTTTTGCTCAGCCTCTTGACATGATTTTAACAAGAAGAACAAGAAATGATTACGCTTTAGAAATGAAAAGGACATTATAAGTCATAAACATGAACTTTTGGAAGTGAAATTACCTTAGAATTTCAAGGCCTTTCCAAGTGACTCTCGGCCCTATTTTTGGGAAGTAGAAGGAGGGTTATTTCTCCTCTAAAACCATGCTAAGGAAGCTGATTAAAACACATGAAAAGGTCTAGTTTAGCTTACCCTTGAATAACTCCTTAAAGGATGATTTTGTGGAGTTTTCGGCCACCTCCTTGGGAATTTGAAAGAGCTGATGTTCAAGCATGATAAGGGAAAGAAAATGAGTGGAAATACTCATGGAAATCATCCATTACAAGAATATAAATGAAGGTGGAAGCTTAGAACACATTTTTACCTTAAGGAATGATTTTGTTTTTCCTTGCTCCAAAGATTTGTTTCAGCCAAATTTGAGGCTCCCCTGGCAACTTGAAATTGGATAGATATAGAGGTGGGAGTGAATTGAATGATAGCTCATTGGATAGGTATTGAAAAGAAGAAGAGAATGATATATAACATGACTTAAGAGCTTACCTTATGCTATTGGAGTTGGATTTCTTCTCCACTAGCTCAAGAACTCAAAGTTGCAGCAACAATGCAAAATGGAGTGTTGGAAGGGAGAGAGCTCGGCTGGAAATGGAAGGGGAGGAAAGAGAATCAACTTTTGTCTTCTTATGACTTAATGACTAAAGCAGGGGTCTTGAATAGTCTTTGGTGACTAAGCTATCTTTCTTAAGATATTTTAGAACAAATTTGTCAAGGTGTCATCCACCATTCCTACCACCCACATTCTTCATCCAAGGGTAAATGGGTCTTTTTGCTTCATTTGTAATATTATGACTTATATGTTGTACGCTTGGACTTATATCATATGTTAGTTTGTTACCAACATGTTTCGTTTGTCCTAAGGTGTGTTAATTTGTATTTTAAGTGATTGGAATACTTTACTATACATTGTGACTAGTAAAAATGTATACTTTGATTCACCTTTGATATTGATGTTCTTTTTGTACATCTTGTGTATCTTTGACTTGTTTAATGTGTTAACTTGTGTAACACATGTAATTTGATGTCCTAAGGTGTATACACTTGCATTTCAAGTGATTATTTTATCTACAAGTCATTAAGACTTCTTAAGGTATGTTTTACCTTAAATGTTTGTGTTCTTTGTTCATGTAGTAATGTAGTAATGTATAACATGATAAATCAACTTGTAATAAGTTGACTTCCTCCTTTAATAATGCTCCACTTATATCCATGTATTTATATAAGGTTTAATAACCTTTATGGACTATGTATATTTATTTATATAAGTGTGCTAGGAGTTTTCATGGTTATATTTTAAATTAAGTTTATAAACCTTTGGGGTATTTCACATGCATATTAAGAAAGTTATATATGCATAAGCTACAAACAAATTTTAGTTAATTGAACTAACTAACACACATGTGGAAGGAAAGGAAAACACTACATGATCAGCTGATCGATGGGAAACAAAATTCCATTCCCAGCCGATACTAATTAACTTCTTGTCTCCCTTCTCCTTCCTCTTCATTATGGATTGAGATGTGGTATTGTGCCTACTTATGCTAGCATTTACCACCTTCTCCTTTTTACTATATGTCATTTCAAGTATCGAATACTTAAGATTCTTTAAAATGATAGTAAGTGTACGAATACTTGAGATAACACACAAACTAACAGGTCGCTAGGGACACCACTCATGATAACTTAGAAAATTCTTGACACATACTTTCATTATATTATAAATCATGGTCACTGGATTCTTTCTCTCTCTATCCTTTGTATTTTAAGCTACAGTATAAAATTCAAAATTAAGCATACACACAAATTTATAATCAGGTAATAACAATATTAATTAATTAATTTTTGTATATATCTACTCGTATGTCAATGATAATACACATTGTAGTCAATACTCAGACACATAAATTCACAAGCACCTCCTCTAGTTAGCGTATTTAATTAAATATAAAAATTGACGAGATTTTGAATTTTATATTAATTAATTACCGTCACTTTCTTTATCGAACCAAATTAAATTCCATTTCATATAATCTTCTACTACTAGTCTAGAAGTTGATTGGCATATATTATTAGGAGGTGGAATAGCAATAATTAAGACGTATAAGACAAACAAAAGAGAGAATACACATACACTTACCAGTAAAGTGAAATGTAGATTATCCATCTAGTTTCTATATTCCACTGATATATATATATATTTCCACCACCAGTAGAATTAGTTACAGGCGAATTATTCGCTGACAATACGCACCAGAAATTACATGCACCAGCTATGAGAGAAGAATTAACCATACTACATGGTGGCACTTCCAAACTATTCGTTGACGATAAGCAGCAGAAATTTGTATTGAAATAAAAATCCGCTTAATCAACCATGATTTAAGGTTGAATTTGGTTGTGCAACAATTGATAAACTGCTGCACAAAGCACAAAAGAAAACAAAATTCACTTATGGTCTTAGACGAAGAACTTATAGGTGGATATAGCAAAAAATGGTATTACCCCACAAGAAATCTTTGGTGGTTATACTGACCATAAGGGTGAACCCATACTATTGAGTATTAGTATTTCAAATTATATTATTTCAACTTAATAGACAAATAAATTGATAATTTTAACCATTGTAATTTTTAGATGGAGCCTATGCTGAAGTAGATCAAAGGCTATGAGGAAATCAGTTGCAATAGTCTCGACCCTCATACGTGGGAAAACAAAGTCAAAGAAGCCCTTCGTATTGGTCCAATATCCGTTAAAGTTCTTCAAAACAAAAAATTGAAAGCATTGGAGAAGGTAATTTTTATCTCCTTACACAAATATAATATGCATTTGATATTACTAATGTTTAGATTAATAAAAGATTTACTTATCAAATTCACCTATAGTTTCCCAAGCTGCACTTGGTCTTGATTTCAGAATCACCAAAAGGAAGTCTTTTGTCCTATGCATTTATAGCATATATCACACAAAATGTTTGAAGGTACATCCTGTTGATTTTACTAGCTTCCTAAAGGGTACATGCCCTAGGTTAATATGAATATTTTCAGCCAAAAAATTCGTAGCACTCAAGAGCTCAACTTTGTGTTGTTTTTCCGCATCACTAATTATGCTACCAGAGTCTTAATAGTACCGTAAAATGGGATACACTCCTAATTTTATGTCCACTTTTTCTTAGTACTGGAGCAGCACTCTCAACCAAATTAATTCTCCTTTTGCTCCATTGCTTGTCTATCCTGCTAACGACTGACTTGGTGTGCAATCTGTGAGCAACAATATCACTACCATTTTGGTGTCGCATCTATATATATTTAATTGTAGCTAGTTTAATCTATACTTAAAACTATTTAAAGCTTCTTAAGCCTTGCTAGGGTTGAATTTTTGAGAATGGTCAAACCCTCCCATGAAACCTATACCAATAAAAAGGTTAAGGAAAACCAAGAAGATTGATAATAAGAACGTTAAAAACGGATCATCCTAGCCAAAATTATGATATAATGAAGTTTGAAGCCAAAATTTAGAGCCTTGCTGACATGGCTAGGGTTTCCTGACTCAACCGCATGCCTCGAGAGTCGTGCCACGCTAGATTGCCAGTTTCCACAAAACATGGCTAAGCCTTCTCGGCAGAATTTCAGATCGTTGCCCCATTTTCAGACTCCGATTTCTCAGCCACAACTTCGTATTTTTGAGTGTCGTCTTCTACATTTTATTCTCCTACAATTCTACTTTCGAACCATTACTCACACTTGACCTAAATCTCCCCACATTCATCACAAAATCGATCTTAAGTTGCCTCCCCGAGTTATGGAGACCCAGAAACCCAGAAATTCAGAAAGCTAATGCAAACTTCGCCCTATCCTATCTTTTTCGTTTGTGAATGAAAATTCACGAACCATAGCTTGTTTTCTAGATCTTTAATTGCCCTACAACTCTTCTGAAGGAACCCCAAGCTAGTTCTCGATCGTTTGGAAGATCGAAGCGTCTAAAGTTCCCAACTCGATCACGTCAGGTTCTTGCCCATAAATTTTCTAGAAATTGACTAGGTAAACCAGCTCTTGTGAGATCTGTAACTTTCTTCCCAATTCATCAATTTCATTGATTCTTCCACTCGTTTTAGAGTTACATGTCTAGTTTAAAATCTGATAGGTTTTGTGGATCGAATCGTTCTTAGTTGGCACGAGTTGATCTGTGAAGTTGCCTACCTGAACTTCACATAAAATATCAAATTTTCCAGAAAAACTCAAGGTATAAACTCGAATCTTTCGACTCAGATTTCTTCGTGTGTGTTACGAGTTGGATCTAAATCTTTTGTCTAGTTGTAGAGCTACATGTCCTCTTTCGATTAAGCCCACAACCATAGCCTAACTCGATTTACAATGAATCTTATAGATCTGTAAAGTTCGTCACTTGATTCACCTGAAAGTTCAAAGTTTTCCAGAAACCAAATCAGATTGCTCTTGCCGGCGCATCTCCGGTATGTTTCCGACCAAATTACACCAATAATGCTACTTGTCTTTGCATTTCCGACATTTCCCAACAAGTAGCTAAGTCAATTACGCACCACATTGTGAGAATTTGTCGAAATTTGAACTGAAACCGGTAAAAACCCTAGTCGAATGAACCCAGAATCGAAATTGAAGAGCACTGCATTATAGGTCATGAAATTGGTACCATTGTGATCGCCGTTTAATTTTGAGTCGAACAAAACAAGAATCACTAATTTTAGTTCTGTAGATTGAGAGAAATCAATTGAATCCCATTCGTAGTGTGTTGAGGTTTTTCTGATGAACTCGGGCATTATGGACCGTCCAATCGTAAGTTATAAGAATGGACGACCAAGATTAAAACGTGGAAGTTAATGATGTTTTAAGCCAATATAATTCACAGAATAATACTCTAACTTACTAGATTTATTTAATGATCTTCCCTAATGTATTTTGACACGAAATATAACCATAGATTCCTTATAAAGTCTAGTTTATTTTTATGTAAATTAATATGGGTTTTGAGTTTGTAAACGTAAGTTATAATTTTTGTAAGGTATGAGTATTTTGGATTTATTTAGATAATTATCAAAGAGATTGATATGAAATAATTTTTTTATAATATGTATAAAATATCATAATTACTATATATTACATTTGAGAATTTTTAGACGAGAGGAAATAGGTCTAAAATTGTATTTCTGGAATTTTCAAAAGTTACCTTATGATATATGATTTTAATGTGATGAAAATTAAAGTATAGTTGGATAATAAACTTTATAGGTTGAAAATAATGTACGAAGGCTAAACTAACATTTTATACCAAATGTTAATAAATACTTTTAAGTATAAACTTTTGAGTAGAAATAAAGAAATAAAAGAAATAAAAGATTATCTTAGGTTAAATCAAGGAATCATAATTTACTTACTTTTATGTTAACTATATACTATGGAAACTAATATACTGAATTGGAACAAAGGAAAATACTTTATATTATAAACCATATATTGGATGTAGATATGTGTAGAAGTTAATAGGAATAATTATATACAATAAGGCTACGTAAGAGTGTCTTAAGTAAATACTAATACATATAGAACAAAAGAATAAATACCTTATGGAAATAGAATATGAAGAAATTAATAAGTTGAACTAAACCTATACATGATACTAATAGTTTTGGATTTTAATGCAACAAAAATTTAAAACCTAGCTGAACTCGTGAATGGGGATATCCAACATGAACCTTTGAGTTCTAATCAAATATTAAATGAATAAGTCAACTGTAACTTAAGAGTTAACTAAGCTAAACCTATGATCAAGAGGAAGTAATTGAAATAAAATTAAATGTACACTTAAGACATACAAATTCAATAGCATAGATGGTCAATTCAAATCCGGAACTAAATTGAGGTTGCACGTTCGAAAAACACTAACATACTGAAGGAGACGTTTTGAAAAATGCTAACTGAGCTTAAATGAATTTCAAAAGGAAAACCGCTTGTGTGACTAACTCATCTTGATGTGGCTAAACTGAGCCTTGAATGTATAACTTGCGTGGTTACTATTCCTTCCTACCTTAGTTGTTTCACTAGGCTATTAACTGCAAGGTGTTTACGCCTCTGCACTCTGTAGGACTAAATGTTTTGGTATTGCACTTGTGTAGTTAATGATCTAGTGGGATAGCTAGGAATACGGGAAAATATCGAATCTTGGTAAATTCTTCCTTTGGACTATGGGTACTGTTTCATCCATGAGTCGAGTTTTGGTCAGCCTTTTTGAGTATGGAATCTTTTTATTAAGTGGTGCACACACTTTTCACCGATGACTAAGACCGGGTCGGTGGCAGCGGAGGTCTGCTTTACCTCGTCCATGTAGACAACTGACAGCGGAGGTCTGTTTACCTTGTCCTTGTAGACAACTGATTGGCGGTGGGGGCCATCTCTCCCAATTGGTTTTATTCCACTCTTGAGTGACTGGATCTTGGATCTCTCTTTTCATTCCTAGTCCTTGTGACTACTTGAGTCTTTCTACTCCTGACTGGAATTGAATCTAACATAAGCGATGGATGTTCACTAACTCATGGTGTGACTTTTTAATTGACTAACTTTACTTTAATGTGATTTATCTCTATCTTTGCCTTGTTACTCTGTTTTGTTTTTAAGAGCTTCATTCCAAGTAACTATTTTGTTTAAAAGGGTTATGTTTTTACTTCTGTTTATGAGATTCGTACCAGTTCCATTCCAGGGAACTGACTCACCCACCCCGCTGCTTGGTTTCATCCGCAGGTACGAAATTGTTTATACAAGTGGCCACGAAGAGTATGAGTGATTGGGATGGGAATTAGGAGAGTTATTCTATTTATTTTAAGTTATGTTTATGTTGTATTTTCTCGAGTTCAGACCGTAACGTTTGTAATTTTATAAGTTGTAATTGGTGAGGTTTGGTGCCGGGTGTTTGGAACCCGATGATCTGTAAACGCCAGCAGTATTTTACTTTTCCGCTGCATTTATGTTAAATAGGGGCGTTACAAAAATTGTGATCATATTGACAATAGATACTAGTAGTATAAGGTCTATAGTAATACCTTTTTCTAGAAGTATAATTTCATCAACTAGAAGTATAATTTCATCAACTAGGCATCTGCCCTTTTAGTGTGCAAGCTACGTTTTATCGTCTGGAGTATAATAGATGAGATTATAGCTAGATACAAGTTTAATTGGAAGAACTTTGTTATAAAAAAAAGATATGTTGGTTTGTTGACATTCCTAGAAACAAGTTTAATTGAATCTTTGAGTTATAATGCGCTCGGCCTAATGAATCCTACAGTTCCAACACGATTTATCTGCCTGCTAACCACCATTTTTTTCCCAGTCTTATTCGATATACTGCTCTTCAACTAGCTTTAAGGACCCGCTGCCTCATAGGAGATAATTCCCATGTCTGTTCGAAGGCTGCTTCGACCCAAATTTTTCTTACTCATTTGCTCCTGTCTTGTTTCATTTTTTTTATTCACGGATGTTGTAATCTCTTGATTGCAATGCAATCAATTCCTGAATCATGTCAGTGAATGATCAAAAAGAAAAAAACCCAAACCGTTCGTACACGATTCTTTAAACCGCTAATTTTTGGTAATGATAATACTTGTAGCTAGGGTCTGAGTGTTTGGTGGAGAAGATGCAGGTTTCAAGGGAATTCCATGATCATGCATTGTATCATTGAGGAGAAACTGAGACAAAGGATAGGAAAACTTCTTGAAACTCTAGAAATAAATGTTGTATAGTTCATTAGATTCCACAATCTATCCTGAATGTTCAAGACAACATCATTTGAGAATACTCACCACCACCCTTATCTCAATCTGTCTAGTTTGTAGCATTTTGTACACAGGGGAATTTTATTAATATTCAAATATAAGTAGGCCTTGTTATATAAAGGTCCAACGGTTACTAGTTGGGTTACTACATATAATATTATTGTCCATGTTAGTAGTATAAATATCTACCTACTATCAACAGAAAGGTTGCCGATCATTGTGTCAAAGTTTACCCTATTTATATTGTTTACGCTATGGGGCACATTTTTTCTTGTTGTGTTTCAATCCGTTTAATTAGATTTGGATGTAACCATCCAATGTATAATGTATTATATTTTGGTGACTTTGAGGTACCCGACTCACTTCTTCCACCTCATCTTTTAACAGCTTATCTGGGCCAGAATCACTCGTCGGTAGTTTCTATACCGATAATGCTGTTTTTTTTGTTGGTGTAGATCATCAACATGCTACTAACTTCCCTAATCACCAACTCTCCTTCTTCCACATTGTATTTTTTGTATTTAGTGAATGTTGTACAATATGAATTTTTCTACTATATTCAAGTTAATTACAGTTACGGTATGACAGGGCTTATATACTATTTCCAAATTTTACAATATATCTTTATAAATTATGTATTTGTTCTAATAATTTGTAACAATTTTGTGCAGCTACATGCTGGGCCATGGCTATGACTTCTTGTATTGAAATAAGAATCCGTCTAATCAACGACGATATAAGATTGAATTTGGCTGTGACTGTTGCACAAAGTATAAAAAGAAAACAAAATTCACTTATGGTCTTAGAAGAACTTATGAGTGGATAGCAGAAAATAGTATCACCTCACAAGAAACCTTCAGTGGTTATACCGACCATAAGGGTGAATGCATAATGGTAAGTATTAGTATTTCAAATTATTATATTTCGACTTAACGTGACAAATAAATTACTAATTTTAACCATTGTTATTTTTGGATGGAGCCTATGCTGAAGCTGCTCAAGGGCTTTGAGCAGTTGCGTTAGTGTTGACCCAGCTCAGTGGAAAACCAAGTCAAAGAAGCCCTCCAGAATGGTCCAATATCTGTTGGGGTTCTCTACAGCAAAAAATTGAGAAGATTAGCGAAGGTTATTTTTATCCCTGAATGACTACATATGCACTGCAACGGCGCTTGGAATAACATTCATTTCACTGTGCCTCCTTAGAATATTGATCATGCTGGTGACATTCTTTTTTGTTTTTCCATCTGCCATGTTGACTGGTTTTAAGAAATTAATGTGCATGTATGTGGACTGGGATGAATAGAAGAACAACAATAAACCCATTGAGAAGTAGATTATAATCATGGAATCGGACGGATATGTGATTGAGTTGCAATCTTTAAAAAATTAGAATCCTGCTGGTTAGGTTAAGTCATATGACTCTATGGGTCCTCTACTTGAAATCATCATCTTTTGGAATGTTCCCCTGTTAAATAGAGAATAACCAATTTGTTCATATATGGTAAACTTAGATATAATTATTGTAAATTTTTATACAGGGAAAAATATATTATGGTCCAGACGACACAGAGGACACAAAGGACATAGAGTACACGTGGGAGGAGGCTGAAAAAACCACTTTGACATGCAATTCTACTGGTAGGATATGGTACAAATGAAGAAAATGTCAACTACTGGAAAGCATTTAACTCATAGGGACGTGAATAGGGCACTGATGGATATTCCAAAATTTTCCGAGCTTTGTTGGGCAAAAACTATATAACAAAGTATATAAATAAATGCAAAGAAGAGGCAAGTGCACCTAATCGATGTAGTATAACAAGTGTCGTATCCACAAGGAAATTGATGTTACTTTCCTAGTCTAGGTAATTAGTAATTGAAATGAAAGCAAAATAATTTGGGGTTTAGCCGGCGGCAAGCTTGATTATGTTGATTTGGTAATTGAAAGAACCACAACTAAACTAAAGGTGATAGTTTAAGGGATTGGATGGAGGAGTACTTTGTGAATTTGGTAATCACCCAAACTACCTAGATATGATAGCAATGCTTCTTATGTCATAGTTGTCTTTTTGGAACAAAAATAATAACCTTCTAAACCAAATATGGGCTAAGTCTTAATTAGTTAATTTAACCTTCAAAACCAATTAGGGTTAAACTCATTAAGTAGCATTAAGCAAGTTCTAGATAAAAGCCCCAAATTATACCCACTAACCCTAAGGGTGTAACTCAAGGGTTCTCTCTTAATTTGGTCACAAACCCTAACTCAAAACCAAATTGTAGCAAGGGCTAACCAAGAATGCACTCAAGAGATCAATTTAAGAGCATTGAATGATAATTAAGAGATAAACAACTATATTAGGGCATAATAAGATTTACATGCATATTCTAGGGTTTGGGGTCAAAAACCCATCCCAAAGCAATAAATGAGTTTACTAAAACATTGGAGCTACAAAGGAGAGAAAGGAGAAAGAGATAGCCATTAATGAGAGTGGTTGAGCTTTGAATGAGGTGGGGTCTTCCCCTTTCTTCTCTTATTCTTCTCTTCTCTTTTTCTCCTCTTCTATCGCCTCTGTTTGTCGCCTCTGTCTTTTCTCGAATGGGGCTGAAGTGTGCGCGTCGATGATTGAGATTTTAATCCTTCAAATTCTGTGTTTTAACAAGTCTGGGGCTCCTCTGCGTGTGTGGTCCTGGTTTACGTCCGGTTAATAAACCCAGACCACACTGACGTGGATATATCTGGGAGCGTAGATGGGTGGTCCGGGTTTGTAAACCCGGACACAAATCTGGACCATGTCGAAATGTTGGCAGAGAGTTGGGCGAGAGTGTGGTCCGGGTTTGTAAACTCGGACACAAACCCAGACCATGTCAAAAAAAGGGCAGTAGGTTCAGCGGGGGATTGGTCCGGGTTTGTAAACCAGGACACAAACCCGGACCATGTCAAAATCTTGGCAGAAGGTTGCGTAAGGGATTGGTCCGGGTTTGTAAACCTGGACACAAACTCGGACATGCCTAAAAATGCATCAGAATGCTCATTTTTCTCCTGTTTGGTCCCGTCTTGGTCTCGACTCTCGTGGCATGCATCCCCATGTCTCGTATAAGCATCCAAATAGCTCCTTTTCATCATTCATTTGTGCTCCAGTGATCTTTTACCTAAATTATATCCAAAAGTGTGTAAGTTCACTAATGATTACTAAATAATCTATAAAGTGGTGAAAATAGGTTATAATCCAAGTAAAATGCAGGTGAATATTAACCTAATAAATGCATATTTTCACCACTTATCAACTCCCTCACACTTATCTATTTGCTTGTCCTCAAGCAAAACTAGGAACCCACAAGAAGGAGAGATATTTAAAGCAAGCAAGTGTTTAGATGAATTCTTGAATTTTAGTGAACACAATGGTGGGAAACTCATGAGGGGTGCAGAGCAACCTAATCATGGTGGTGAAGGTGTGCTTAGGGTAAATTAAAATTTAGAGTTTCGGGATATGATCTAGAGTGCTTCAAAGTTATAAATATTAGGTGACTTTGAGAGCTTTTACCATGGTCAACTTCTCTCAAGAATGGGAATTAAGGATAAAACAAATGGAAAAATAAATGATTGCATTTGTTTCGCATATGCATAAGAGATGATGAGAAGAATTTGGGCATTTTAGTCTTTGCATTACAGAACACTCAACTCTCATTTTGTTTGTTACCAATGGTGTCTCACAAGTCTCTTTTTAGATTTTCACAACGAAGCACCCCTTAGCAATCCCTAAGAGAGAAGATAGAAGGAACCCCTAAGCAATAAGAATTCACCAAGATAAGGTTATATGGTTGCACTGCATATACATGCTCCTCAAGAGAGAAATTTTTCAAAAATTTAGTGGAAAATCTCAAGAATTCAAAGAAAAACTTGCTTACTCTAAATGTGACTCCTAAAGGGAAGCAATAGATAAGCATAAAGAAATTGAGCAGTGCACAAAAAGAAAAGGTCGTCTCCCCCACACTTGAATGGGACAATGTTCTCATTGTTCAACGACTAATCTCAAGAAGAAATAAAAGACCTTTTCGAAACACGAGCATAGAGTTAACAAAAATTGTGTATGATTTGTATTGTGTAAAAATAGAAGGTAAGGTGAAACTGGTACTCCCCTGATAAAGTGCGGATTGAAGATGGTTTTCCCCCACACTTGCGAGTTCCGGGGTCAATTAAGCGCAGCCTTCGACCGTTGAAGCCGAAGGTCCTTGGGAAAATTTCGCCAGAGTTTCCTTTGAAATTGTATGAAATCCATCTCTTTTTCAGAGGGGCACCTGTTTCCAAAATATTCAGACCACAAGCAACACCAATGTGGGCACAAAAATGCAATTCCGAGGAATGCTAAAAAAGCTCGTTAACTCACAAGAGTTCAAAATGTTGTGCAAGTTAAACTAAAGAAATTAAAGAAATAACATGAAATGAAATAAAATCTGGGCTGCCTCCCAGAGAGCTGCCCTTCTTTAACGTCTTTGGCTAGATGCTATTAGGTTTAGATGGAACCTAGGGGTTGTGAGGAGGACATCCAAAGCACGAATCGAAGACATTTTTGGGTCTCCATTTTGATGCACATTTACCTTTTTCTTTCCCGACCCTCTTTTTCTCTTCATCAAGGATTAAAAGAGGTTCATCTTTAATGGTCATCCCTTCGGGTAAAGTGATGAAGAGAAGAGAAGAAGATGAGTGTGGCTGGGTCTCCCTCTCTACAACCTTGACTGTTTCTGAGTTGTTATTCGGGGACCTCCCCACCGTGAAGGATAACTTCTCGTCATAGGCTTGTAAGGTGATGGTCCTTTTTGCCACTGCAATTTGAGCGTTAGTGGTGGCAAGGAAAGGTCGACCAAGGATGAGGGGTGTAGTGGAGTTTTCTTCTATGTCTAAGATGACAAAATCACATGGGAAGAATAAGTACTCCATTTTGATAATAACATCTTCGATCACCCCACTTGGGTAGGCCGTTGACCCATCCGCAAGCTGAAGGATCATCTTGGTCTCCTTCATTTCACCGATTCCTAGCCTCTTGAAGGTAGAGAGAGGCATCAAGTTGATCGCATAGGGAGTATTGAAATGAGGTGTTACCAATCGTGGCTGGGATGCTGAAACTACCTGGGTCACTGCACTTTGAGGGCAAAGATTGATGAAGGATAGCATAACATGTCTCATTGAGTTTGATGGTTCCTACTTCCGCTAATTTTGCCTTGTTAGAGATGAGATGCTTGAGAAATTTAGTGTAGTTAGGCATCTTGGCAATGAGGTCCACAAACGGGATGTTGACGTTCAATTGTTTCAACACCGCTAGAAACTTTCCATATTGTGCATCAAGTCTCTGTTTCTTCACTCGGTTTGGGAAAGGTAAGGGTGGTTCATAAGGAGAAGGTTTTGGAGTGGATTGGTTTGTTGGAGTGCTTTGAGAAGCTTTCTCTAATGGGAGCTCTGTCCTTTCTCCATCATCCTCTTTGGATTCACCTGAGTCATGTGGGGTTTGGAGCCCTTTTGTAACACCCCTCTCAATAATTACGATATAATCTCTCACGTAGCAATAAATAAAACGTCTCGCAGCGGAAAAATAAATAACCATTACAAAACTCACTCGGGTGTCACCGGCCGTTACTCGCCCATGCGAGCCACGCAGCCAAACTACATCCAACTTCCAATACAAATAAACTGCTAACTGCAGTGATAACGAGAAACTCCTATACATCGTACTAAGTCCATAAACCATAAACGTCGACAAGTGAGCGTCTACCCAATCCTGAAAAATACATAACCTTACCATAAGACCATACACCATCTTCATTACTATACAACATCTCCAATTACCCTGTTCCTGCTCCTCAGCTCCGACAATGATCAACAACCTGTAATGGTGTAGTATCAGCGATAGACGCTGAGTATGCCGGGCCTGGACCCTAATGGTCACTTGTCATTTTAACCATCTTATTATTAGATTGGTTTCATGCTTTTCCTTTTCACAGTTATAATCAAAACTGAACATAAATGTATAATACATAATCAACCATCCAAATATCCATAAACATTAGTCATCCATCCAAACCAAACATTCATAGAATATTTCAAATAACATTTGTATATCGAACGTATCGAGCAATAACAATTTCATGTACCATGTACATTCGCCGTAGCGTACAGTTTTCATATTTAATTTACCTTAGCCTTGTAGGCTCCATCCAACCATCAACACACATAAAATAACCACAAGTATAACCAATGAACAACAAAGCGAAACAACGAGAATAATAAACAAGTATTAAGTCTCGTCCATAGTATTGTTCGCCACTGTATAAGTCTCAATTGTTTTAGTTGTTCAGTTTACCTAGTGACAATGTCTCGTTAAAACGACATGTCTCTAGTTACCCATATATTATGGCGGGTCACCCACGACAGTAGCCACTCCAACGGTAGAGTCTCCGACAACGAGCCATTCTAGCTCACGGGAAATTTTCTTGATACTTACGGACCCGTACGCGGACATCCTGGTATCGTTTTTGTGATCACAGCGCGCACCAAGAGCCACATCCTCTTGGCTTTACTTCCATTCCATTAATTAATTAATTATACCATCGCATCGCATTACCAAATTTTCTAACACAGCAGACTAGGTCATTAGTCCAATCCGGAGTCTGTAAACTCGGGATCCAGTGCTAGATACGAGAGCGGCGTATAGAAAAGGCCAATGCTCTGTACAAAAGTCTCAGATAATATGTATATGTTATTATCATAGTGCTACAACGTTTACTTACGTTCCTTATATTTCATATAAGATAGCACCATAGCCACTAGTTCGTTTTATATATATAGGTTCATATATACGAACCAATACTATTAACTCAACAACAGTAAATAATAAGCAGCTATAAATATACAGTTAATGCATATTAATTATCACATTCAGACAAGCAATCTTATCACAGATCACACAGAAGTCTGAACTGAGGAAGCCCTCAGAGACAATCAGAGACACATAACATCATACAAGTTATATCAACCAAATCCGAGCCCAAGGAGCAACCTTAGGACAACTCGGATCAAACCCCTTTACATACCGTTCACCCTGATTGTATTACGGTGGAGTATGAATCAGCAAGATCCTATGCTCCGTGTAGTCCGCTAGCTCGTCGAGCGTCTTGTCAGAAGTACAATCTAAACGGTAATAAACTATAAGTCAGTCTCCATGACTAACTACATCCGGTATTTCCGAATAATAAGTAACCCCGACAGTTCACCCCTGTTTTCTACTGTTGTTCGTTACGGGTTTCTCTAAAACAGTCGGTTTTGTTACTTAAACGCGTATGTCATAACATTTCAACTGTTAAGTTTAATTCGTTGTATTTCTTTTTAGTCTTGTCCACCATCTAGCTTAGGTACATATCCTATATAGTTGCATGTATTCATGCATGATTGTATTATATTGCATTCTAAAATTCATAACTTATAGATCGTAACTATATTTTTTTTAATAACCACCACCATTAAATCATATGGTTTTCAACCAAAATATATTTCCACCTTATATACATTATTCTTGTGTATGTATATATTTTTACCACATAGGTAATTCTCATGAGTTTAATAAACTCTTATTTTCATGTTACTTTTTATCATCTTTTATTAGATGATCATTCCCATTAGTTGTATCATATTGTACAACTTATATTAAGATTATTATCCTAACATGAGTAACATTTTATGTTGTATAATTACAACTTCTAAGGTTTATTCAATAAATACCGTAGTTTATAAATCCCATTTATTTATAGTTTGTCACATTATTTTATGTGAGTATCCTTCCTTATTTTAATTCCATCTAAACCATCATTGTCATAACATTTATAACATTATAGACCTTAGTCTAAAATTCATCTTTCAACTCTTATTAACTCGGTATAGCCCTTAACTTAATTTAAATTCCGTTTTTGACCACATAACATTATGTAATGTTATACCATATACTAATATCATACTATGTGATATTTTTTTTATTCTCTTTAATTTATTCCTATAGTTTTTATACAAAACTATTTCATATTGCCTCATAGGCATATATTAAACCTTATACTTTTCCTTAAACCATAATTTCCTTTATTTATAAAATCACCCCTTTCTTTTTACCATGTTTATACCATTTAATATAACATTTATAACTTATAAAAGAGTATAAGCTATGGTTATTTTTTGTAAATTCCGAACAGCCCTTGTGTTATTCTATAATTGCCATTTGGCCCTATTTATAACATATAGTTCTTCCATATCATTAAAACCATATTTTATACACATATCTTAATAAATTCTCTTAATAATTCTAAAAATCACCAAATTCCACCAAAGGGTTATAAATCCTTATTAACCCATATACTTTTGATATTTACCATTCCACCATCTATTTTCTCCAAAATGTCATAATGACATTATAACTAATATTATACATATATAGTTCTTTTAATTCCAAAATCCACCAAATAAATTCCTAAAAATTCCTAATAGCCCATGGGTGTTTAAAATACCATTGTACACCCTTTATTTTTGGTAATAACTATTTACCACATATGTCATAAAAATATTACCATAAGATACTTATCTTTTAATAAAACCTTAAATAAGTTATCTAACTTATTTATTTTGGTCAAAACCTAGCATATGGTCAAGGTTGACCACCTTAATATTTCCTTGACCATTAATTTCTATTCATTCACGGTTTGTACCATACTTTTCAAAAATTACCATTTAACCCCAAAACTTTATAAAATCTTATAAACTTTATTTTAACTCCTTTTTAACTCTAATTTTCGGCCTTATTATTCTAAAGCCCCCAAATTTAATTTAATTACACCTAATACCCCATTTATTTTCGGCAATGCATTTATACTACTTAAACTTAATTAAAAGCTTGTAAATGCATAAATAAAATGGCCTAAAATACATGGCCTTATTTACAAACATTTGCTCAAATAAATTACACATAAAGTCCCAAAATACATATAAATTTTCGGCCTCACCATAGATTCTTTGTTAATACCAAACTTCCACATAATGTCTTAAATTTGACACTTATGCTTGTTTAATTAGTTATAAATTTATTAAACCATTTCTTAAACATTTTAAGGTCAAACAAGACCTTATTTTACCTCTTCACTCACGGCAATTAATTAGGAATAGCTTAAACTTGTATTAATGTAACAAGTTAAGGTTTTAAGTAATTTATACCTTGATTTAACCTAGATAGAACCTTGTTTGGTTCGGCCACCTTAAGTAGAGATTCTCCACAGCTTGTTTTACATGTTTTCAAACAGAAAACAAGGCCTAGTTAGTCTCCAAGCTAGATCTAACCATAAGAAGTAATTTAATGTAAGGTTTAAGGCAAAAATCACCTTAAGAATGAAAGGAGAGTTCAAGAAGGTTTCGACCTGAATCAAACACACCACAAGGTGTTAGATCTACCATATTGACATAGGAAATAGCTAGATCTCAACAAGCTACCTTGTTATTAGGTTTTACCTTGGAAAAATACCTTAAAAGAGGGTATTTCCTTTGGCTCTCGGACACCCTTGCTCCAAATGGCTCACCAACAGATTCCACATGAAAAGGAGAAGAAGATGAGGCTATGAGCAAAGTTTCACAGCCGAATTCGAAGGAATCAAAAGTTATGAGCTTAAGCACATTTTTACCTTAAATGGTCAAGACTTGAACTTTCCTCCTTAGATCTGGTTATGTACGAAACCAACACTTCCTCTAACCTCCAAATCACTCTACATAGATGTATAGGAAAGGTTGGAGTGTAGATCAATCGAAAAAGGAAAGAAAGATGAAGAAAATGGGCATTTTTATGCCTTAAGAGCTTACCTAGAGCTTGAAAACCTCATCAATGGTGCTTGGGAACTTACCCACGGTTGGAGGGGAGCCAGAAGAGCTCATGGACAGAGCAAACTCGGCTCAAGAGAAGAAATGAGAGGAAATGACCTATTATTAAGCTTAAAGCACTTTTTTGAATATTTTAGGTCATTATTGGTTTGATGACTCATCAAGTCTGATTGGAGCTGCATAATTGATGGAGAATTCGGTGGAGACAAGGAGGAGACAATGATAAAGGCAGTCGTCCTTGATTGAGAAGGTAGGGTAGTGTTTGATTCAAATTTTGAATGAAAATGGAGTTATAAGTTACTTTAGTCCATTTAATGAATGTGTGACTCATCTCTTGTCTTGTACTGCTTGGGAGCCACGAAATCAAGGGGGAGAGGCTCCAAAAATCTCTGGCTCACATGGGTAAGGTGAGTGTAGACAATTTGTTTTTGTTTTATTAGGTAAAGTGTACTTTTTTGTTATTTTATGCAAAAGTAAGATGGAATAAATAATGGTCACATGGGGAATATCCCTTGGTCTGTTTAGAGACTTAATTATCTGATTTCATATGGTCCATTTCGTGGTCAATGGTCAACATTGACCAACTTAGTCAATGTTGACCCAAACGGGCCCCCATTAGGGTTTTTTAATATTTTAATATTAAATTTATAAAAATTCGTAAATTTCTGGAATTAAATTCCTAATATCATATAATATGATATTTTATCATATTTAAAGGTATTTATAACCTTTTAGCTCATTTAAAACTAATTTAGAAGGCAATTTCACAAAAACGTGCTTTAAGGAGTTTTAACGCACATTTTGTGTTGCCTGGTGTTTCTGAGCTCTGTTTTCTTTGACAACGGTCTTGTTGTGTTCCTTACATGATATTTGATCATGGTATTCAATTTTATATCATTTAGAGGTCATTTGATTTTTAAGGTTTTCCTATAGCACCTTTTTGCCCTTTTTGACCTTGAAGCATGTAAATGCTTTTTCTTTGTGTTGGAGTGCTGTCCAACGGTTATAATATGTTTAATATTATGTTAATATACTTAGGACAAATTTTTAGGTCCTAAGAAGTTCATTTGGGTATTTATTTACCCTTAACAGTCAAAGGGTGCAACATCTTGTTTTGTGTTGACCATTGTTGTTCTCAGTTGACTTTTAAGGCGTGTTTAGGCCTTAATCAATGTGATTAGATATTTAATCCATGTTTAATAAGTTTGGGGTATTTCAAACTACCCCCCTTAAAAAGACTTCGTCCCGAAGTCTCTCAATTAAATAGGTAAGTATATAAATGTATAACTACCCATTATTCCCATAATGTATATCTTTGTGATATATCATTTACACACATCGTGTTGTGCCTATACAACACATAGCCATCACTTTGTGGCGTTAGTTAAATCATATATGGATATAGGTGATCCATCAGCACCATCATTTCCTATCAGTTCTACCAACCCTGACAACCTCCCTGAGGTGTCCATAACATTCCATTGTTCCACATTCCATACCTAATGATTCATTTCGTATCTAGGCGATACCATATGTAATCATTCTATAAAGCAATATGAGTACATATCACAAATAGCATAAGCAAAGTGTTACACACATGGTGTAGACACAACATTCATACAGGTATCTCGTAAGATACGTACATACAAGTGTACATTCACACACAAACAAAACAAACAACGCACGCCCCGCGCACCAACCATAACCAACAAAACCAATTCACTGTATGCTATGCATACTAAATAATTCACATACTAACCAAACAAACCTCGTATGCCCCGCACACCACCAATTCTCTCTTTTTTTTGTATGCAATGCATATCAAACAGCCAAAACTTAGTGCACACATGTGCACAGCCAAGAGGCTCTACCCCCCTTAAAAAGGGTTACGCCCCCGTACCCCACAAGTATACAACAGCCGCTCAACAAGGAGGCTGGATACTTGGCTCTCAAAGAGTTCACCAACTCGTGGATTATCCTCATATCAGAGAGACGGGTATGACTCTAGCCCTTCTGGGCTCTACAATTCGTAAGGGATGTGGCACTAAACAATTTGTGCTCTCTCCCAAATTCATTCTAATGGGCCCACTCGCTCCGTATGAGGTGCAGACCCATGAACACAGGCTCAATTTGCCTTTCTTTTTTTCCATTGCCGTGAATCCACTTGTTTGGATCACTAGCATACATGCGTGTGTCTTTTCTCACTGATATTCAGTTGAGGTATACTATGACATTGGCCATTGTTAGTACTTAGTGCTCTTTGCACTTGTCTTTGTAATACTAAGACGTACCAGCCTAAATGTCCACAGAGATGATGTTTGTCATCCATGTCTCCTGGTGGTTTTGCTCCGGAGTAACACACTGTTATAGTTCTTTTTTTTTTACACACTCGTGTTGATATCCACTTTATCTTTCTGCGTTCCCACTAGATTAATAACTGCACGAGTGCAATACCAAAACACTCAGTCATACAGAGTGCAAAGGCGTAAACGCTAAACAGCTAATATCCAATGAGTCAAACAGAGAAGATGTGCGAATTATCCTGTGAGTGGTACATTCCGAATCCACTGTTCCTTGCTTAAGGTATCTGCTATTATATAGCTTTATCTTTTCTCCTCGCGTATTCACGCGTTTATGTCCATATCATCTGGTAGATTTCCTCTGGATTGTAAGAATTACTCGATCCTTATGAGGATTCTACATATTTTCGTCCATAATAGGTTTTCTTGTTGCTTTTTTTTTGGTTTCCTGTCCTTAAACGGTTCCTTTGTCTTCTCTGTATACTGTCCACTGTTCTCTGTTGAAGGTTCTTTTCCTTTTTTTTTCTAGCCCATTGGTTTAACTGCGGCTCTTCTCGTCCATCTTCGAGGTAGTCCGTCTTACTGTCCGTAGAATGGAGTTGACTACTTCTCGTGTTCCTAACACTTGTCTACTTGCATGGGGTACCGTACATCATACTTACCCGACTAACTCATAAATAAGTCTGTCAGGCCCACATGCTCCTAACGAAGTGCGGTCGTCCCATGAGTTTAGTAAACTGGTAATGTCTGTCACACGGTTGTTGTGAAGTATTCTGTTGTCAATCTCCCTCTGATGGATATCCTTTTTTTTCCTCTTCTGCTTTCTTCTTCTTTTTTTTTGTTTTTCTTCTTTTTGCTTGCTTCTTTTTTTTTTGTAATAGTTCATGTTATCAGTTATCCTGTAATGAGTGATATTGCCTTTGTGGCAACCGTGGTAACTTGTATCATAGACTAGTATTATTCCACTCGGTGTAAGTAAAATCCGTGCTATATTAGCAAACTTGTTTCTCCTCTTTTTTTTCTCATTGAGCACAACACATTTTCCTTTTTCTCCCTGTTTTTTTGATCAAATCTCATCCATAGTTCATATATGTCCCCTATCCATGTAATTGGATGCATTGCAGATTGCATAATAGTTTGAGCAACTTGGCTCTTCACTTCCAAACCATCCTCACTGACGGTGGTGCATCTACAAAGGGTATGTTTGTCCATAAGGACTAAACATTTATCACTAGTAGTGATTAGTATTCAATCCGGGTATACACTGATGGTTTGGCTATAAGCCCTGTCTGAAAATCCCTTGCGCATTTAAACTGGTGTTTTTTTTTACAGTGACAGTGGCTGTATAATTTGTCCAGTTGCAGTGGTTGGACTAACGGTCCTTCCAAGGTTGCATAGGTTTCTAATCTCCAGGTTTGAATGAAAAAGTTTGAAAAACAGTTTTTTTTTATAAAAGGTTACAAAGTAGTAGTTGTTGCATTTGCAGTAGCTGTTACTGTTGCTGTCGCTGCACTTGCTGTAGCAAGTGCGCAAGGCAGATGGAAATTTCAGTGGTTTACTGTCATAGCGCTTGCAATAGCAAGTGCGCCATGCAGATGGAAATTCTGGTTCAGTAATTCCCGGTCTCATTGACTCTGTGTCGTAGAGTATAGGCTACATGGTAATGTAAGCATTAACATCCTATTCATATATATATCCGTCAAGGTTTAAAGCTTACTGGTACTGAGTACACATAATCTCAGAAGTCATACACAAATGGCGAGTGGTCCCCGACACACTCCCATATACTAATAACCTAAGTCTGTTTAACATCCAAGGTAAGTACATAACAAAGTAAGTAAAAAAGTCTTCCACCAGCGGTCTCATGGAGTTAGGGTACTCATGCCCTATCTACTCCCTTGCCTTTATAGGCTCCAGCATCAGTAGATGTCTGGCCATCCTGACCGCCTCGTGGTACTCCAGATCCTCCAACTGTGGTCTTCTGAGTATTCTTTGGTGGCCTGTAATTACGGCTCTCAGGGTTCATCCAGCATTCGAATTCCCTATGGCCTTCTTTGTGGCAGCACCGACATTCGACTTTGCGGCCTTCGCAGTCGACCCCTGGGTGGTCCTTCCCACAACGCTTACGGTAAAAATGGCGCTGGGGCTGTCCGGTGCCTGATGATTGTATTAAAGTTTAAGTTAAAATCTGGTGGTATAAAGGTTAAGATTGCATTTGACTTTATGAGGTAAGTGTTCTCACCCTTAGGAGGTGTAGATCTCAGAGGCTTAGCATCAATAGCTGAGCCGGTCAACTGCAGGACGGGCTCTTTCCCTTTCTTTCCCTTGTGACCTTGTTGCCCTTTCTTTTGGAAAAACTTCCTGTTTAAATGTTTCGGGTCAGTAGTATTATAAGATATTTAGTATGGTAAACAATTTAGAGTGGGATAAGTCCTTACTTTCCCTTTTCTTTTTTTTTGGCTATCGCCTGAAGACGCTCCTCCACCCTCAGACTCTTCCTCAGGGTTCTTCCTTTTTTTTGCCCCTAGAGTCTCTTCCCGAGTCTGGAGCATTAGCTCCGTCCTCGAGGCAGTCTCATAACACTCCTGGAATCTCCTTGGTAAGTTCTCACTAAGCTAATTGGTATTGCAGTAAGTAAAGAATTTTATGGCTTTCATGTTAGCACCTGAATGGTAGTGTAGAGGGTAGCACCCATCGCTATCTGAATGCGACATAATAGTCCTCCCCGGAACTTCTCGACCTTCACGGTCTCTGAGTAATCCACACCGGGAATGAAGTCCAGCTGACCAATGAATCGAGCGTAATACTCATCCACGGTCAGACCTCCTTGGGTCAGTGTCTCGGACTCTGGCGCTTCTTCTGTTTGAGGTGCGCCGGATAGTATTTTCCTCTCAGTAATTCTACAAAGGCAGCCCACGAAAAGTCGGGCGTAGCCAGGTGCTGGTCCTTGACCAACCTCCACCAAGTGCTGGCTGCATCCTTCAGATGGAAAGCAGCAATGGCGACCCTCTTGTCGTCAGGTACTTGTGAGGCTTCAAATGCTTTCTCATGTTCAACGATGTAACACTCCAAAGCTACGGGGTCTGGTTCCCCAGAATAAGTAGGTGGTCGGGTCTTTGTAACTGACTTCAGCCAGTTCGTTTCCCTGGGCTGTGGCGGGTGGGCTGGTGCTCCTCCTATCTGAGTACCCAGCTGTGCAAGAACGGCTGCAACCGTCTCAGCAACTCCTGGAATGCCTGGGTCACCGCCTCCACCTCTTCCAGTACCACGCCCTCTAGTTCAACCAGACATCTGTAGTACAGTATGTCACATAAATACTCGGTAAATTACCGTACACAACCAATAGGTATCAAGTTGCCTTAAGGCTAACCTGTCACGCAATTTGCGTTACTAGACACAGTATCTTTCTAAGACGAATCGTCCTTTTCCTCCCAAACGTTTCCCATAATTTCCCCAAGTCCTAAGCTCACTGTCTTAACCTACTTTCTCGTCATCAGAGCGGTACTCCGCTCTGATACCACTTTTGTAACACCCCTCTCAATAATTACGATATAATCTCTCACGTAGCAATAAATAAAACGTCTCGCAGTGGAAAAAGAAATAACCATTACAAAACTCACTCGGGTGTCACCGGCCGTTACTCGCCCATGCGAGCAACGCAGCCAAACTACATCCAACTTCCAATACAAATAAACTGCTAACCGCAGTGATAACGAGAAACTCCTATACATACTAAGTCCATAAACCATAAACGTCGACAAGTGAGCGTCTACCCAATCCTGAAAAACATAACCTTACAATAAGACCATACACTCTTCATTACTATACAACATCTCCAATTACCCTGTTCCTGCTCTCAGCTCCGACAATGATCAACAACCTGTAATGGTGTAGTATCAGCGATAGACGCTGAGTATGCCGGGCCTGGACCCTAATGGTCACTTGTCATTTAACCATCTTATTATTAGATTGGTTTCATTTTCCTTTTCACAGTTATAATCAAAACTGAAGCAAAATGTATAATATACATAATCAACCATCCAAATATCCATAAACATTAGTCATCCATCCAAACCAAACATTCATAGAATATTTCAAATAACATTTGATATCGAACGTATCGAGCAATAACAATTTCATGTACCATGTACATTCGCCGTAGCGTACAGTTTTCATATTTAATTTACCTTAGCCTGTAGGCTCCATCCAACCATCAACAACAATAAAATAACCACAAGTATAACCAATGAACAACAAAGCAAAACAACGAGAATAATAAACAAGTATTAAGTCTCGTCCATAGTATTGTTCGCCACTGTATAAGTCTCAATTGTTTTAGTTGTGGTTATACCTAGTGACAATGTCTCGTAAAACGACATGTCTCTAGTTACCCATATATTATGGCGGGTCACCCACGGCAGTAGCCACTCCAAGGTAGAGTCTCTGACCAACGAGCCATTCTAGCTCACGGGAAATTTTCTTGATACTTACGGACCCGTACGCGAAATCCTGGTATCGTTTTTGTGATCACAGCGCGCACCAAGAGCCACATCCTCTTGGCTTTACTTCCATTCCATTAATTAATTAATTATACCATCGCATCGCATTACCAAATTTTCTAACACAGAAGACTAAGTCATTAGTCCAATCCGGAGTCTGTAAACTCGGGATCCAGTGCTAGATACAAGGGCGGCGTATAGAAAAGGCCAATGCTCCGTACAAAGTCTCAGATAATATGTATATGTTATTATCTAGTGCTACAACGTTTATTAAGTTCCTATTTCATATACGATAGCACCAGACGCCGAGTTTGTTTATATATATAGTTCATATATACGAACCAATTACTGTTAACTCAACAACAGTAATAATAAGCAGCTATAAATATACAGTTCATGCATATTAATTATCACATTCAGACAAGCAATCTTATCACAGATCACACAGAAGTCTGAACTGAGGAAGCCCTCAGAGACAATCAGAGACACATAACATCATACAAGTTATATCAACCAAATCCGAGCCCAAGGAGCAACCTTAGGACAACTCGGATCAAACCCCTTTACATACCGTTCACCCTGATGTATTACGGTGGAGTATGAATCAGCAAGATCCTAGCTCCGTGTAGTCCGTTAGCTCGTCAGCGTCCTTGTCAGAAGTACACTCTAAACGGTAATAAAACTATAAGTCAGTCTCCATGACTAACTACATCCGGTATTTCCGAATATAAGTAACCCCGACAGTTCACCCCTGTTTTCTACTGTTGTTGTTACGGGTTTCTCTAAAACAGTCGGTTTTGTTACTTAAACGCGTATGTCATAACATTTCAACTGTTAAGTTTAATTCGTTGTATTTCTTTTTGTAACACCCCTACTATTAATACATGCTTACTGTCCAATCTCCTTACACGTCAGATACACGCAGCGGATGCTTACTTACGTACAATGGGTGATACAATGTCGTTAGTCACCCACGTGACTAACAAGGCTACTACTTCTACATACAGCATCGGTCTGATGGACCGGAATCCCGAGTACTACACTTCCACAACACATACTCCATTCATCAAACGAATACTACAAGGTTCCATTCAATACTTTATTCCTTCATTAGCCATACAATACAAAATACATAACCGAGTTTACTAGGTTCCCAATACCATTACAATGCTTCTTCCAAGTTCATACATACTCACTAAGAGACTACTTACTACCCGTTCCTCACACGCTACTTACTTCCAAATACCAGGGTGTGCCTCCGGTCTCTTCCTTGACCATATCGTTTCGGGTACCTGCACACTAAAAAAAAATGTCCCCCAAAGGGGTCAGCTTTCGCCGAGCATGATAACCGCATACCCCGCGTACTAGTGAGGGTACGCCGACCACTTGGTCGAATACATGCGGTTGATTTCATTCAAACATACATGCATACATGCTCTTATACACAATACAACAATACTTACGCAAGGCATACATACATACACTACATTACATACAAGGAATACAATAAACCATCCAATACATACTTACCTTCTTCCGAAATACACATACTCATTACATACACAATATACAATTCTTGTTAGCTTCATTGGTCCACCCGGGTTAATCGGGTGGAGATTACTCTTTTACTCGTTACTTCATACACATACATACTCATACTCATACTTACTTACGGATCCATACTTACTTACTCTTACTCTTACTCATGTTAAGTCGTCGGGACCTCCGGCCCGGGGACTACTCCGTCCCACACCGGGATTTACTTGACTCACCAATCCGGGATGCTACCCATTTAAGGGATTTGGGCCGCGGACCAGTTTAAGAGTCAGGAATTGCAGCCAACCTCTTGTGACTCCGCATCCTCACGCGTGGCCGAAGCTATATCGGACTTGTACTCATTCCAATTTACTCACTTAAGTTAGGAGTTAGATAGTTAGGAATTAGCACAAGTCAACATCCAAGCCACAATAATACAATACACATATACACATACATACGAGGTACAATATATTACACAAGTACAATACGAGGTTCGAATACCATTCATCATCATTCATATATTTCATGAATTATACAAACTAGTGCTCAAGACAATAAATATCAAGCACAACATAAGTCAAGCACAGGTAAGTGCAATATAGTCCGATTCATGCATTTATCTTATTTAGGTGGTCAAATAAGCACACAAATCGGGGTAACCAGATTAGGATACAGGGCATAAAGAAATCATACCTTTCACCGTTGACTTTGGACTCACCGACTCCCTTCGGTGTTCAACTATTGGAATCCTATCACATACATACAGTTGGATGGTTAATTATCTATCATTAACCTTACTGATTACTTTCCTAAAGTTTCCTAGTTTATACTTACTAATGCTTCATTGTTCACATACCTTTACTTATGTTACTTACTTAAAATTATTTCCTAAGCTTTTTTATAGCCTTAATGACCTTTAAACATCATTAATCATGTCTTAATTACCTTATACTATCATTACCATTCAATTCCCCATCATTAGAATGCAAGAAAGCACTTTCTGGACAAAATTTGGGGTGGTCCTGGTTTGTGTCCTGGTTTTAAACCCGGACCAACTCACTGGAAAAACTCTCGGGTGAAAATAATGCTTGGTCCGGGTTTACACTCTGGTTTACAACCCGGACCATATGTTCTGAAATGCTACGGGTAAGTTTTTGACATCGTCCGGGTTTGTGTGCTACTTTGCAACCCGGACAATTTGTTTTAGTAACTTACGGGTGTATTTTTGGGGTGGTCCTGGTTTGCGTACTGGTTTGAAACCAGGACCATTCCAGCGAGAAGGCATTCTGCCAAGTTTAAGAGATTGTCCTGGTTTGCGTACTGGTTTGAAACCAGGACAAATCCAGCCTGTTGCAAATTTACAGTTTTTAAGCTTTGTTTCAACTTCAATCTTTTGCCAATCTCTTCCCCATTATTCCTACATATAATCTAGCATGTTTTAGCTTTGTTTAAGCATTTTAAACTAGCCTAAACCAATACTATAAAGATCTGTTACATAACACTCTTACTGTAATTTTTTCTCCTCTGTTATAATTCCTACTTCTCCAAGAAATGCTACAGACCATTCCTCTTGCCTTCCCACGTAGCTACTTGGTTCTTCACCTAGCACAACTTAGTGAAACAACTTACATTGCTCCATTCCAATTCTACTCAACTACATCTCTTCCTCATAAATACAAACCAAGGTAATAACCCCACATTTTCTTCTCTGAACATTTCCATGTTCTTTCTTCTACACTAGTACTTAAGTCTCTTAACTCCTAACCAAAATTCGACAGGTTCCCTACATTCCAAGTATTCTCACCACATCAATTCATTCACTCAAGGCTGCCTATATTACCTGTTCATCAATAGCATCAAATACAATCTCCAATACACATACTAGGTGCTAAACATCCATTTAATTCCCTGCACATACCATCCTTTCCTCCAGTTATACAAGCTTTTAAATGTCTTTTATAGCTTTAAAACATTTTGGTATTCCTCCACACTATACTACTACCATTTACAATACCCATTTCAAGCCACTAAAATTCTGTTACATACATACATATACCAAGCTACATAAGTGAGCATCCTTACCTTGTTTTTCTTCTAGTTTCCTTCTTTCTTCCTCCTTCTTCCTCTTTCTTTCTTTTCTCTTCCACCGGTTTTTGTCAAACCAAATCCTCTAACACTACAGCCCATTCACATATACATTTCAATACAACCATTTTAATACACAATTAACCCTAACCATTATGTAAGTTCTAATGTAGGTTTTAGGGTTTAGAAACTATATTACCTTCCAAGGGTATGAGTAATGCTTGGAATAGCTCAAGAACAATATTCCAACTCCACCAATGAGGCCAAAATCGGCTAGAAACAAGGAGCAACAGGAGCTTAGTTTATAAATTTCGTTTTGCCCACAAGGGCTAGAAAAAGATGGAGTTTTGAGAATATTTTTACCTCACAAGAACAAAGAGAATGAGGTGGTTCTAATGGTGGTTGAAGCTCCAAATGGGGTATACCCATGAAAACGAAAATGCTCCTTTCCGGATTTTGAAAAGAGGGAATCGTAGCTCTTGATGAGAGGATTCCAATGGTGTAGTTTTTTGTAATTTTTGGAAGAGATTTGAGGGGGTTACAAGAGGAGAGAAGTAGAGTTTGTGTGGGTTTTGCTTATTTCTCCATTGGTGTCGGTTTGGAGAAGGAAAGAAATCAGAGAGAGTGAGTGAGGGAGATGGGTTACGTGAGGAAGAAATGAGAATAGGAGAGAGAGAGTGTGAGAGTGGGGTAGTATAGGTTTGCTTTTACTTTTTAACTTTCTTTGTCTTTATAATAAAAGGGAGTTAAGAGTGTGTGTGTGGGGGGATAAAATCGGACACACACAGCCCCCATGTGGGTTTTGAAATTCTTTTTACATTATTGGACACATAAGTTTTGGTTATTTGTGTTTCTACCCCAAACTTCCCGTTTTTGACAGTTTTTACTATTTCTCGTTTTATTGATTTTATTGGTTCCAGACCTTCACTAATGTATTAATGAATATTAGTTGACCAAAGTTGTTACGAGTATTTGACCCGCTTAAAGTCGCGTTTTCCCGGTTACCTCGAAAAAGCACTTTAGTGTTCATTAGTGTTTTTAATCCATTTTAAGGATCCGTTTTCTTCGGGATTTGTTCCCTAATATTATTTAGACTTAATTAAGCCTTTAGAATCCATATAATACGCCAACCGAGGTCTCATACCTCCTGTGGTTATTTAACGCTTATTTAGCGTTTTTCGCTTTTAAAGCGTTTCTTTATTTCTTTGGATTTTTTTCCCTTACAAATATTTCTTAACCATTATTAGGCTCTTAAATACCTATTAGGATAATTTAATTGCCATATTTAAGGTCGGGGTATTTCAATCTACCCCCCTTTAGAACTTTGTCCTCAAAGTTGTTCGAGGTTATGGGATTACTGTACTTACTCATTTATACTTGCCTAATACCAAAGCCATACATTCTTCCTCCTTACAATTCCCAAATCCTACTCACAGTCTCTACATTCCATACTCTACAAATGTACTATAATTACTCCAATTCACACTACTACTAACCATCCGGTTCCTCATTACCAAATTTATACATACATACAGTGCAAAGCTATCCCCAAAGCAATGCAATACACATTACAATCCCTCAGGCACCAAGGTCGTCTGGACACAGGACTCCTCTATGTCCCGCTGCCTTTGGAATAATACAACATGCTACACTACTATCTTCTCCGGTATAAGCTTCTAGCCAAATCCTTATTCTCAGTCTAAGGAAAAAAAATCCTTCCCAACAGCTAATTAGAAATCCTTCTAAGCATCCAACTCCAAGTTCCACGTTATATTCATTACTTCTATCCTATGTGTGATTCTTGTGACCACTTGAGGGGAGCTTCCAGAATCATTCGACCCTGATGTGATCAGCATCAGTGTTGAACTATCTTTCCACCCCAATTTGTGTTCGGTTTCCCTCGATCTGATCAGGATCAAGTTCGACTTCCCACATCAGTTTCAAACAAGCAAATAATTCAGTTGTTTTCATTTTCTATATTTTTATTCTTTCTAGTCGTGATACGAATTCATACATCTCCAAGGGATGGAATTGGTCCATCAATCACCCTCACTCTACTTCCCAAATACTTGCTTCAAGATTCCATACCTAAATGCTCATTTCATAGTCTGTTACTACTTCCATTCACTACTCTCCTCCTCATCTCAAATGTTCTAGCTAAGGACTACCGTACTTATGAAATTCAATTGTCCTTGATTTACTTCCAATAATATACTTACGAATACATTACTCCTGGTTACATTCCTCTACTATTATTAATCCATTCGTACTACTTCTTTAGGGGTTATAATACTTGTGGAGCTCCGTCCACTACTCATTACTCTTCTTTACTAATACTCTTACACTGGGTTACAAGATGGGTACATTCATCCTATGGTATTTGCATGTCTAATGCCTAGTTACCATAATTATAATATGAATGAATACTTATGTTTATTTAACATAGTATCAATCATCAATTTGATTCTCATTTGTGCTATGCACATTATGGTTTATGTGTTTTATTCACAAAACTTACATTAAGCGGTTTTCGCTCTACCCCCCTTAAAAGGGATTACGCCCACGTAATCTACCATATGTTATTATTATTAAACATTGGTTTAATTAATTTGGGCAATCTGAAGCGTTTAGCTTCACTACGGTATACTATACAATATACTCTGGTCAAAGGGGTCTTAACCATACCAACGGTTTAGTCTTTGCACCAAGAACTCCTATATGAGTTTATTTAACTCATAATTAATTCGGTTCTAGCCTGTTAGGCTTCAAGCATTAATAGCCCTTCTGTTATGCTTACTAGGTGTATTATCTCCTAGCTAGGGCCCACTAGCTTCTGCTGCGCGACCCTGATAACCTTAGTGCTTAACTCACTCTTTGGTTATGATAGATGTGTTACTCATCGCCTTTCTATCCCTTTACTGCGGGAATAAGGTTTACAACAAGTGTGGTATTCTTTTACCGCCTTTGAACTCAACGAGTTTGGATTATAACCAGCTTCCTGGTAATCTATTATACATACTATTCGTACTCTCACGATTATTCGCTAAGTTCTTCCAACTTATTGTTGGCGAGGCTAAGCCACTATTTAGTTATAGTGCTTCCTCTGCTGTCAATGACTTCTGGATTACACCAGTTCTTCTGGTTCAGTACAAGTGTTCTTTACTTGTATGACCTTGCATTGATATGCGGTCCTAGTGACTTTCTTAAGTCTCCTTTCACCCTTTTATTCCTCTGGAATTCACATCTTGTGATTGTTGGTGTGCTTTACACTCTTTGTGCTTCTTTGGCCCTAAGCCGCACGATCTGTTGCTAAGCTTGCTTAAATGGCTTATGCCATGTTTGTGGTGAAAATAAAGATTCACTACGGTTTACATTCTCCATATCCCTAGCCATCCCATTAGATCATTAGCTGAACAAGTGCAATACCAAAACACTCAGTCATACAGAGTGCAGAGGCGTAAACGCTTGACAGTAAGTCACTTATGTGATAGGAAAGAATATTTCTGCCTGTCTTCTAATACTTATACTCCGTGTCGTTATCTGCTACTTCCTCATAGCGGTCGCTTGTTGCGCACCGTATTCTTACTCATTATATAACATCGTTTTTACTGTCTCTATTACTGTGGTAGTTTGTCTTTACTCATTGGCGTTGGCACCATTTCCTTATGGCATGAATACTGAGGGTTTCCTCTATTCGTGTGTATGACGGTTGTCGTGGCATACCGCGATGTGATTATTTCCCAGTGTGGAGATGTCTTATTCAACTTAGGTTTTGTGTGTAGGTTAGCTTACCTCACATTCTTTCATCATTTGTGATACAATTTACCAATTATCTTTGTTGACCAGGGATGTGATAGTTCATCGGGTTATAAGCTCTCTTGAGGCTGGTCATTCATGGTGTGCAATATGCATTCCCGTTGATTGTTTTGACAATTTTTGTCTTTCAGTGCTGAGCGTTGGTTATAGGCTCTAGCTGTGTAATTCTACTTGTATGTACATCACCGGGACATCCCATGAAACTTCAAGGGTTTTCTGGTCCCGTTCTCCAATTGAAGAGTACTCTGTCATTGGTAAATGAAGTTCTTGTTGAGGGTTTGTCTCCACTCATAGGTCTAATGACAAGGTTTGCTACGTTAGTATTTATACAATGGTTCACCACATGCTTGGGTGCATGTGAAGTATACTTACTCCTTTAAGTTGTAATGGTTTGGAATGTCTTTTCCTTGTTCGATCGCCTCTTGGCAACATCTATATGCGTAGGCTTTACTATTATAATAGAGGGAAGCCTTTATAAGGGTTCACATCTTCACCACGTTGGTGGTCTTCGGTTGCAAGGGTATCTTTCCTCAAGTCTCTCATAGTGTCCAAGTATGGACTAGGCCATTGTTGGCATTATCACGATTCTTATGCCTCTGTGCTATTAGCTACAGTAGGCATGAAGGGTAATTAAAAGCTTGTCGACTGTACACTAGACTGATGCTCTAGTGACAGTGACACTGAGTTGGCCATTACTCCAGGCCACTCGAATGTTGGGTTTGAGTTGATGGTCTAGTTGTTGATTTCTTGTCGTATGAGACAATATCTCTTGCAAGTCTTGTTATCAAATGGTATGGGTTATGCAACCGTCAAGGTTTACATAACATAGTTGGTTGATGGCTTTTAAGCCTTATTGCTGCAAGCCATGCTCTTTGCAAGCTGCTTATATTTGTTTCCACTCCCTGTATCCCATCACAGGTTGGAGGTGTTGCTGGGCTCCATGGTAAGTCGTGACATCACGCTTCCGCTCATAGGAGGCCCTTTAGGCAAAATGGTATTAATAGGTGCCTCTCAGTAGGGTATTTCCTGTTAAGTGAAATCCCTTCGGTGTCCTAACCGAATGTTCGTTTGAGTTCCCGTGTTCTTATCATGACGCCTTGCTCATCTGTTGTTACTCAGACACCCTTCAAGGATTGCTCCTGGGTGTTGGTAGTTATGCCGTTACACCCGGCTAATGTTTATAATATGTTTGTCCCTATACGTCTTATGGTATTGCATTAAGCTATCTCCTTTCAGGTTATGACGTCTCCCGTCGTTGGGTAGACCGTTTATACTTGCTCCTAGTGCTTGAGACTAGGTTTAAATATCCTCTCCGATGATGGATTGGCTTCGTGGTAATCTTGTGAGTGCTCTTGGGAGTTCTGTCCCGTTTATTGAGCATTGTGGTGTTCACGTTAGGCAACTGCCTTACTGTGTTTAGGCTGGGTATGCTTCCCAGCTATCACGTATTTGTTTGATGTCCTCGAGAAAAATCCAATGTCTATATTTACTAGTTTGTGCTCTTTGCACTTCTAGTTCTCATTCCTTACTTTCAGCTGGGTTCTCTGAGTTCCTTATACTTGTTCCTTAACTGAGTTTCCTTCTCCTTGGTTGTCTGTGGTGTCCAGTTGTTCTGGTTAAAATTCACTCATGGTCCGTAGAACGGGGTTGACTACTTCCCGTGCGTCGTACACTACATGTATACATACGTGGGGTACCATGTTGATACGTTACCACTTACCTAACTATGTGTCAGGCCCGCAAGCTCCTTCAGAGTGCGGTTGTCCCACATCCCGTAATTGGGTACACTCGTAGTGGTCGTCACACGCCTAGGTGATGTATTCTATTGTCAACTCCTCTTGTATCAATCTATGATACTCACCGTAATTCTGTTGGTTTTGTTTAAAAAATCCAAGGTTTAAAAGAAGGTTTGTGGTTTTGAAAGAAAACTTGGTTTAAAAATAACGGTTCGGTGATAAAAGATGTTCCTCATGGCATAGCCATGTTGAGGTCTTGACCAAGTCCAGCTTCTTGCTGACTGGTATATCCTTAATGCAAGGGTCAGGCCGTTAGGCCTTTCCAAGGTTCCATTCTTCCTGTTCTTATGATACGTGATCCGGTAGTCGCTTCTTTGTGGTCTCGGTACATTACTATGTACTTGTGGTGTGTTAGTGTTCCTCTACATGTTCTTTTTCTTACTGCACTTGCCGTGGCAAGTGCGTGGTACTGTTGGTTTTTGGTTAGACCTATACCGGTCTTGGTATGGTCCCCACTTGTTTTTAATAGTCTTGTTGACTCTTCCCTAGATCGTATTGATCTATGTTTGGGGTACTCGATCCTTTTAAGTAGCTTCTCATTGATCTTGACATGGTTGTCTTGGTCGGGGTACTTCTCAAATCCTTGGAGATCCCCATCTATTAGTTTTATGTTTCTGGTTTACCGTGGTGATTGAGCATTAGCTTGTCTAGGCACTACTCTTGTAGTCCTATCGGATTATATCCTGAGAGTGTCCTTGTAGCTGTCTGAGCTATGTCGACCTGGTTTTGTAACCTTAATGGCGTTATAGTTTTGGAGTTAACCTTTCCTGACTATGTCCTTAGACAGCTAGCATACCGCTGGTGGTATTATCTAACCATTACAGTCCCGCAGACTTGTGTCCCGGGTTCCATTACTGCTCCTTTTCTATTTCGTTGCACGGTTAGTGCTTCTTTTCCTGCTGTTGGTTGTCTAGCCAGGTTTGCGACTGCTGAGCATGTCGCCCCATGTTGTGTAAGAGTTGTAGCCTCCTTGTAGTTGGAGTGTTCATTCCACCACTATTAAGTGCGGGTATTGTTGTTCAACCGGGATCCATCTCCGGGTCTTCCAATCCTTGGAATCTACCATATGCCGGTTCTTGTTTACTGTGTGATGGCTTCACAACTGCCAGATCGGGTTTCCCCGAGTATGAGAGGACTTTCCTTCTCTCTGGCGTTCTTTCCCAAGTTATACAATGGGGTTTGCGGAGGGCGGGTCTGGTATTGTAGGTATCCGGTACTCACCGGGAGTTCCTAACTAGCATATCTCTAATGCGAACACTCAGCCCTTAGCCCTAAGCTTCTAATTCCTAACTCGGTATTTCCTAAACTCGGTACTTCCAGTCATCAGAGCGATACTTCGCTCTGATACCACTTTTTGTAACACCCCTACTATTAATACATGCTTACTGTCCAATCTCCTTACACGTCAGATACACGTAGCGGATGCTTACTTACGTACAATGGGTGATACAATGTCGTTAGTCACCCACGTGACTAACAAGGCTACTACTTCTACATACAGCATCGGTCTGATGGACCGGAATCCCGAGTACTACACTTCCACAACACATACTCCATTCATCAAACGAATACTACAAGGTTCCATTCAATACTTTACTCCTTCATTAGCCATACAATACAAAATACATAACCGAGTTTACTAGGTTCCCAATACCATTACAAGCTTCTTCCAAGTTCATACATACTCACTAAGAGACTACTAACCGTTCCTCACACGCTACTTACTTCCAAATACCAGGGTGTGCCTCCGGTCTCTTCCTTGACCATATTCGTTTCGGGTACCTGCACACTAAAAAAAAATGTCCCCCGAAGGGGTCAGCTTTCGCCGAGCATGATAACCGCATACCCCGCGTACTAGTGAGGGTACGCCGACCCTTGGTCGAATACATGTGGTTGATTTCATTCAAACATACATGCATACATGCTCTTATACACAATACAACAATACTTACGCAAGGCATACATACATACACTACATTACTACAAGGAATACAATAAACCATCCAAACATACTTACCTTCTTCCGAAATACACATACTCATTACATACACAATAACAATTCTTGTTAGCTTCATTGGTCACCCGGGTTAACGGGTGGAGATTACTTTTACTCGTACTTCATACACATACATACTCATACTCATACTTACTTACGGATCCATACTTACTTACTCTTACTCTTACTCATGTTAAGTCGTCGGGACCTCCGGCCCGGGGACTACTCCGTCCCACACCGGGATTTACTTGACTCACCAATCCGGGATGCTACCCATTTAAGGGATTTGGGCCGCGGACCAGTTTAAGAGTTAGGAATTGCAGCCAACCTCTTGTGACGTATTCTCACGCGTGGCCGAAGCTATATCGGACTTGTACTCATTCCAATTACTCACTTAAGTTAGGAGTTAGATAGTTAGGAATTAGCACAAGTCAACATCCAAGCCAAAATAATACACATATACACATACTACGAGGTACAATACATTACACAAGTACAATACGAGGTTCGAATACCATTCATCATCATTCATATATTTCATGAAATACAAACTAGTGCTCAAGACAATAAATATCAAGCACAACATAAGTCAAGCACAGGTAAGTGCAATATAGTCCGATTCATGCATTATCTTATTTAGGTGGTCAAATAAGCACACAAATCGGGGTTGGTAACCAGATTAGGATACAGGGCATGAAGAAATCATACCTTTCACCGTTGACTTTGGACTCACCGACTCCCTTCGGTGTTCAACTATTGGAATCCTATCACATACATACAGTTGGATGGTTAATTATCCATCATTAACCTTACTGATTACTTTCCTAAAGTTTCCTAGTTTATACTTACTAATGCTTCATTGTTCACATACCTTTACTTATGTTACTTACTTAAAATTATTTCCTAAGCTTGTTTATAGCCTTAATGACCTTTAAACATCATTAATCATGTCTTAATTACCTTATACTATCATTACCATTCAATTCCCCATCATTAGAATGCAAAAAAGCACTTTCTGGACAAAATTTGGGGTGGTCCTGGTTTGTGTCCTGGTTTTAAACCCGGACCAACTCACTGGAAAAACTCTCAGGTGAAAATAATGCTTGGTCCGGGTTTACACTCTGGTTTACAACCCGGACCATATGTTCTGAAATGCTACGGGTAAGTTTTGACATCGTCCGGGTTTGTGTGCTACTTTGCAACCCGGACAATTGTTTTAGTAACTTACGGGTGATTTTTGGGGTGGTCCTGGTTTGCGTACTGGTTTGAAACCAGGACCATTCCAGCGAGAAGGCATTCTGCCAAGTTTAAGAGATTGTCCTAGTTTACGTACTGGTTTGAAACCAGGACAAATCCAGCCTGTTGCAAATTTACAGTTTTTAAGCTTTGTTTCAACTTCAATCTTTGCCAATCTCTTCCCCATTATTCCTACATATAATCTAGCATGTTTTAGCTTTGTTTAAGCATTTTAAACTAGCCTAAACCAATACTATAAAGATCTGTTACATAACTCTTACTGTAATTTTTTTCTCCTCTGTTATAATTCCTACTTCTCAAGAAATGCTACAGACCATTCCTCTTGCCTTCCCACGTAGCTACTTGGTTCTTCACCTAGCACAACTTAGTGAAACAACTTACATTGCTCCATTCCAATTCTACTCAACTACATCTCTTCCTCATAAATACAAACCAAGGTAATAACCCCACATTTTTCTCTGAACATTTCCATGTTCTCTTCTACACTAGTACTTAAGTCTCTAACTCCTAACCAAAATTCGACAGAGGTTCCTACATTCCCAAGTATTCTCACCACATCAATTCATTCACTCAAAGGCTGCCTATATTACCTGTTCATCAATAGCATCAACATACAATTCTCCAATACACATACTAGGTGCTAAACATCCATTTAATTCCCTGCACATACCATTCCTTTCCTCCAGATTTATACAAGCTTTTAAATGTCTTTTATAGCTTTAAAACATTTTGGTATTCCTCCACACTATACTACTACTCAATACCATTTACAATACCCATTTTCAAGCCACTAAAATTCTGTTACATACATACATATACCAAGCTACACAAGTGAGCATCCTTACCTTGTTTTTCTTCTAGTTTCCTTCTCTTCTTCCTCCTTCTTCCTTCTTTCTTTCTTTTCCTTCCCACCGGTTTTGTCAAACCAAATCCTCTAACACTACAGCCCATTCACATATAACATTTCAATACACCATTTTAATACACAATTTAACCTAACCATTATGTAAGTTCTAATGTAGGTTTTAGGGTTTATTAGAAACTATATTACCTTCCAAGGGTATGAGTAATGCTTGGAATAGCTCAAGAACAATATTCCAACTCCACCAATGAGGCCAAAATCGGCTAGAACACAAGGAGCAACAGGAGCTTAGTTTATAAATTTCGTTTTGCCCACAAGGGCTAGAAAAAGATGGAGTTTTGAGAATATTTTACCTCACAAGAACAAAGAGAATGAGGTGGTTCTAATGGTGGCCTTGAAGCTCCAAATGGGGTATACCCATGAAAACGAAAATGCTCCTTTCCGGATTTTGAAAAGAGGGAATCGTAGCTCTTGATGAGAGGATTCCAATGGTGTAGTTTTTGTAATTTTTGGAAGAGATTTGAGGGGGTTACAAGAGGAGAGAAGAGAGAGTAGAGTTTGTGTGGGTTTGCTTATTTCTCCATTGGTGTCGGTTTGGAGAAAGAAAGAAATCAGAGAGAGTGAGTGAGGGAGATGGGTTACGTGAGGAAGAATGAGATAGGAGAGAGAGAATGTGAGAGTGGGGGTAGTATAGGTTTGCTTTTTACTTTTAACTTTCTTTGTCTTTTATAAATAAAAGGGAGTTAAGAGTGTGTGTGTGGGGGGGATATAAAATCGGAACACACAGCCCCCATGTGGGTTTTGAAATTCTTTTTACATTATTGGACACATAAGTTTTGGTTTTTGTGTTTCTACCCCACAACTTCCCGTTTTTGACAGTTTTTACTATTTTCTCGTTTTATTGATTTATTGTTCCAGACCTTCACTAATGTTTATTAATGAATATTTAGTTGACCAAAGTGTTACGAGTCTATTTGACCGCTTAAAGTCGCGTTTTCCCGGTTACCTCGAAAAACGCGCTTTAGTGTTCATTAGTGTTTTTAATCCATTTTAAGGATCCGTTTCTTCGGGATTTGTTCCCTAATATTTATTTAGACTTAATTAAGCCTTTAGAATCCATATAATACGCCAACCGAGGTCTCATACCTCCTGTGGTTATTTAACGCTTATTTAGCGTTTTTCGCTTTTAAAGCGTTTCTTTATTTCTTTTGGATTTATTTTTCCCTTACAAATATTTCTTAACCATTATTAGGCTCTCTAAATACCTATTAGGATAATTTAATCGCCATATTTAAGGTCGGGGTATTTCAATATCTGTAACAGCCCAGTAATCAACCACTGTGAGATATTGTCCGCTTTGGGCCGCAGCCCGCACGATTTTGCTTCCGGGGTACCATCCCAAAAGGCCTCTCACAAGGCAAGAGTATCCCCAACACCTATAAGGTGTGGTTCGTGCGCTCTCCCGATCGATGTGGGAGGTGACCCCTACACTGGGTATCACACTCTACCCCCCTTGGGAGCCCAGTCCCCGCTGGCACACCGACCTGGGCTGGCTCTGATACCATCTGTAACAGCCCATAATCAACCCACTTGTGAGATATTGTCCGCTTTGGGCGCAGCCGCACGGTTATGCTTCCGGGGTACCATCCCCAAAAGGCCTCTCACAAGGCAAGAGTATCCCCACAACCTATAAGTGTGGTTCGTGCGCTCTCCCGATCGATGTGGGAGGTGACCCCTACACTGGGTATCACACTTTTAGTCTTGTCCACCATCTAGCTTAGGTACATATCCTATATAGTGCATGTATTCATGTCATGATTGTATTATATTGCATTCTAAAATTCATAAATTATAGATCGTAACTATTTTTTTAAATAACCACCACCATTAAATCATATGGTTTTCAACCAAAATATATTTACCACCTTATACATTATTCTTGTGTATGTATATATTTTTACCACATAGGAATTCTCATGAGTTTAATAAACTCTTTATTTCATGTACTTTTTATCATCTTTTATTAGGATCATTCCCATTAGTTGTATCAATTGTACAAACTATATTAAGAGATTATCTTAACATGAGTAACATTTATGTTGTATAATTACAACTTCTAAGGTTTATTCAATAAATACCATAGTTTATAAATCCATTTATTTATAGTTGTCACATTATTTTAGTGAGTATCCTTCTTATTTTAATTCCATCTAAACCATATCATGTCATAACATTTATAACATTATAGACCTTAGTCTAAAATTCATCTTTCAACTCTTATTAACTCGGTATAGCCCTTAAACTTAATTTAAATTCCGTTTTGACCACATAACATTATGTAATGGTATACCATATACTAATATCAATATGTGATATTTTTTATTCTCTTTAATTTATTCCTATAGTTTTTATACAAAACTATTTCATATTGCCTCATAGGCTATATTAAACCTTATACTTTTCCTAAACCATAATTTCTCTTATTTATAAATCACCCCTTCTTTTTACCATGTTATATATACCATTTAATTTAACATTTATAACTTATAAAGAGTATAAGCTATGGTTATTTTTTGTAAATTCCGAACAGCCCTTGTGTTATTCTATAATTGCCATTTGGCCCTATTATAACATATAGTCTTCCATATCATTAAAAACCATTTTACACATATCTTAATAATATCTGAATAATTATAAAAATCACCAACATTCCACCAAGGGTTATAAATATCCGTATTAACCCATTACTTTGATATTTACCATTCCACCATCTATTTCTCCAAAATGTCATAATGACATTATAACTATATATTATAAACTCTATAGTTCTTTTAATTCCAAAATCCACCAAATAAATTCCTAAAAATTCCTAATAGCCCATGGGTGTTTAAAATACCATTGTACGCCCTTTATTTTTGGTAATAACATATTTACCACATATGTCATAAAAATATTACCATAAGATACTTATCTTTTAATAAAACCTTAAATAAGTTATCTAACTTATTTATTTTGGTCAAAACCTAGCATATGGTCAAGGTTGACCACCTTAATATTTCCTTGACCATTAATTTCTATTATTCACGGTTTGTACCCATACTTTTCAAAAATTACCATTTAACCCCAAAACTTTATAAAATCTTATAAACTTTATTTTAACTCCTTTTTAACTCTAATTTTCGGCCTTATTATTCTAAAGCCCCCAAATTTAATTTAATTACACCTAATACCCCATTTATTTTCGGTAATGCATTTATACTACTTAAACTTAATTAAAAGCTTGTAAATGCATAAATAAAATGGCCTAAAATACATGGCCTTATTACAAACATTTGCTCACAAAATAAATTACACATAAATGTCCCAAAATACATATAAATTTTCGGCCTCACCATAGATTCTTTGTTTAATTACCAAACTTCCACATAATGTCTTAAATTTGACACTTATGCTTGTTTAATTAGTTATAAAATTTATTAAACCATTTCTTAAACATTTTAAGGTCAAACAAGACCTTATTTTACCTCTTCACTCACGACAATTAATTAGGAATAGCTTAAACTTGTATTAATGTAACAAGTTAAGGTTTTAAGTAATTTATACCTTGATTTAACCTAGATAGAACCTTGTTTGGTTCGGCCACCTTAAGTAGAGATTCTCCACAGCTTGTTTTACATGTTTTCAAACAGAAAACAAGGCCTAGTTAGTCTCCAAGCAAGATCTAACCATAAGAAGTAATTTAATGTAAGGTTTAAGGCAAAAATCACCTTAAGAATGCAAGGAGAGTTCAAGAAGGTTTCGACCTGAATCAAACACACCACAAGGTGTTAGATCTACCATATTGACATAGGAAATAGCTAGATCTCAACAAGCTACCTTGTTATTAGGTTTTACCTTGGAAAAATGCCTTAAAAGAGGGTATTTCCTTTGGATCTCGGCCACCCTTGCTCCAAATGGCTCACCAACAGATTCCACATGAAAAGGAGAAGAAGATGAGGCTATGAGCAAAGTTTCACAGCCGAATTCGAAGGGAATCAAAAGTTATGAGCTTAAAGCACATTTTTACCTTAAATGGTCAAGACTTGAACTTTCCTCCTTAGATCTGGTTATGTACGAAACCAACACTTCCTATAACCTCCAAATAACTCTACATAGATGTATAGGAAAGGTTGGAGTGTAGATCAATCGAAAAAGGAAAGAAAGATGAAGAAAATGGGCATTTTTATGCCTTAAGAGCTTACCTAGAGCTTGAATCCTCATCAATGGTGCTTGGGAACTTACCCACGGTTGGAGGGGAGCCAGAGAGAGCTCATGGACAGAGCAAACTCGGCTCAAGAGAAGAAATGAGAGGAAATGACCTATTATTAAGCTTAAAGCACTTTTTTGAATATTTTAGGTCATTATTGGTTTGATGACTCATCAAGTCTGATTGGAGCTGCATAATTGATGGAGAATTTGGTGGAGACAAGGAGGAGACAATGATAAAGGCATCCGTCCTTGATTGAGAAGGTAGGGTAGTGTTTGATTCAAATTTTGAATGAAAATGG
Source organism: Limonium bicolor (assembly GCA_023374045.1). NCBI lineage: Eukaryota > Viridiplantae > Streptophyta > Magnoliopsida > Caryophyllales > Plumbaginaceae > Limonium > Limonium bicolor. Next base: position 91,309,466 of record CM041782.1, read on the forward strand.
AGTTATAATGTTACTTTAGTCCATTTAATGAATGTGTGACTCATCTCTTGTCTTGTACTGCTTGGGAGCCACGAAATACAAGGGGGAAGAGGCTCCAAAAATCGCTGGCTCACATGGGTAAGGTGAGTGTAGACAATTTGTTTTTGTTTTATTAGGTAAAGTGTACTTTTTTGTTATTTTATGCAAAAGTAAGATGGAATAAATAATGGTCACATGGGGAATATCCCTTGGTCTGTTTAGAGACTTAATTATCTGATTTCATATGGTCCATTTCGTGGTCAATGGTCAACATTGACCAACTTAGTCAATGTTGACCCAAACGGGCCCCACATTAGGGTTTTATTAATATTTTAATATTAAATTTATAAAAATTCGTAAATTTCTGGAATTAAATTCCTAATATCATATAATATGATATTTTATCATATTTAAAGGTATTTATAACCTTTTAGCTCATTTAAAACTAATTTAGAAGGCAATTTCACAAAAACATGCTTTAAGGAGTTTTAACGCACATTTTGTGTCGCCTGGTGTTTCTGAGCTCTGTTTTCTTTGACAACGGTCTTGTTGTGTTCCTTACATGATATTTGATCATGTTATTCAATTTTATATCATTTAGAGGTCATTTGATTTTTAAGGTTTTCCTATAGCACCTTTTTGCCCTTTTTGACCTTGAAGCATGTAAATGCTTTTTCTTTGTGTTGGAGTGCTGTCCAACGGTTATAATATGTTTAATATTATGTTAATATACTTAGGACAAATTTTTAGGTCCTAAGAAGTTCATTTGGGTATTTATTTACCCTTAACAGTTAAAGGGTGCAACATCTTGTTTTGTGTTGACCACTGTTGTTCTCAGTTGACTTTTAAGGCGTGTTTAGGCCTTAATCAATGTGATTAGATATTTAATCCATGTTTAATAAGTTTGGGGTATTTCAATAGCCCTTTTGTCTTTTTACCACTCCTCAAGGTGACAACTTTTAAGGCGTGTTTAGGCCTTAATCAATGTGATTAGATATTTAATCCATGTTTAATTTGCAGGAAGCCTCCCCAGGTGCTCCCTCTCATCTTGAAGTTCGTGCTCATGAATTCTTGAAGAAGCTTCAAGTTGGGCTAACTTTATTTTTGATGCTTCAATAGACATAGCCTATCCTTGATGAAGCGGGTGAACTTTAGAATCCTCAATCACATTTACCTCTCAAACCTCTTCATCAACATCTTCTCTCACAAAGATGGCCTTGAGATGCTCTTTCGGGTTAGGCATTGGTTGACTAGGGAAGGTGCCCGGCGGCCTTTGAGCAAGTTGTTCTGTGATTTGGTCAAGTTAAGTTTTGAGGTTCTGGTTAAATGTTATCTGGTTGGCATTGAAGGCTTCTTGCTCGGTGAACTTTGTTTGGGTAGTTGACATGAAGTTCATTGTCATACTCTACATGTTTTGCATCATGGTTTCCAATCTAGCAAAGTTATCATCAGAAGAAGAGGAGGGTGGTTGTTGTTGTTGTTATTTAAATCCCGGTGGGCCACCTTGAGGTTTATACCCCATTTGAGAATTGTTTGCTTAGTGTGGCCCTTGAGGTTTATATCCCATCGAGTTGTTGGAAGTATTACTTGGTCCTCCTTGGGTTGAATCATTGTTCCTTCATGAGAAATTTGGATGATTTCTTCATGGAGCGTTGTTGTTGTTGTAGTTGTAGCCAGGGCGGTTGTCGACAAAGTTAACATCTTCTTGTTCCTCGGGGTAACTTCTTCCTTCGCAAAAATGGGTCTCATGAGGACCCGCACATATAGCACACCCCTCTGTGGCTGAAGCGGAAGACGATTAAGCTACAAATTTGGCATTCTCTTTTTGAGATGTAGCAAGTTTCTCCACCATCTTCGTAAGTGAGGATATTTGGGCGGAAAGGTGATCGAACGGTTCGACATGAAGAAGACCCGCCGCTCTTGGAGTTCTTCCCTTATTTCTAGCCCATTGCCTCGTGTTGCTAGTCATTGTCTCAAGAAGCTCCATTCCTTCTTGAGGGGACTTGGTCATGAAGCTACCTCCCGCGGGCGAATTCACAAGCAATTGGTTGTTATCGTCAAGCCCATTAAAGAAGGATAGGCATAACGATTGATCATCCAACCCATGGTTAGAGCAATTCATTAACATCTCCTTGAACCGGTCCCATGCGTCGTACAAGGTTTCTCCGGGTTCTTGGTAGAATGTATTGATTTCTCCAATTAGTTGCCTCGTCCTACTAGTTGGGTAGTACTTGGCGAGGAACTTTTGAGTCATTTGTGCCCATATGTGGATTGATCTGGAAGGTAGGCTTCTAAACCAACGCGATGCAGTGTCAGATAAGGAGTGGGGGAAGAGCTGCAGCCGGATTCTCTTATTAACCGCACCAATTTTCCCGAAAGAATTACAAAAGTCGAGGAAGAGACTTAGATGGTTCAGGGTGTCATCTGGATTTGCTCCGCTGCACTTCCCTAAGTCCCGGACGGCGGTAATGAAATGAGTTTTAAAACCCAATGTCTGTTTTCCTCCGGTGTCAACACCGGGAGAACTATAGCTGAGGGCCGCCCTTCGGTGTCTGGCTGGTGGTAATCGGAGAGAGCTCGGTGTTGTTGCTGCCCATTATCCTCAATTTCTGGTGGTTCTTGATCCGCCATGTTTAAATCTCTTATGCGTCTTCTCAAAGTGCGCTCAAGTTCGGATCTCGGACTAGCAAGCGGGGAGCCACTAGACCGAGTGCTTGGTATACACAGAAGAGACACAAGGTACCTAATCAATCACAAGAACAACCAGAACAACAACTTAGCAACAGAAAATATAAACAAAGATAGATAGAAACAACAAAAACGAAAACACAATAAAAGAAAACAAAACACTAAACTTAAACAAAAACTAAAATACCGAAACTAGGGAAACTGATGGAATCAATCTCTCCGGCAACGGTGCCAAAAACTTGTTGGGCAAAAACTATATAACAAAGTATATAAATAAATGCAAAGAAGAGGCAAGTGCACCTAATCGATGTAGTACAACAAGTGTCGTATCCACAAGGAACTTGATCCTACTTTCCTAGTCTCGGTAATCAGTAATTGTAATGAAAGTAAAATAATTGGGGGTTTAGCCGGCGGCAAGCTTGATTATGTTGATTTGATAATTGAAAGAACAACAACTAAACTAAAGGTGGTAGTTTAAGGGATTGGATGGAGGAGTACTTTAGGAATTTGGTAATCGCCCAAACTACCTAGATATGCTAGCAATTCTTCTTATGCCATAGTTGTCTTTTTAGAACAAAAATAATAACCCTCTAAACCAAAGACGAGCTAAGTCTTACTTAGTTAATTTTAACCTTCAAAACCAATTAGGGTTAAACTCACTAAGTAGCATTAAGCAAGTTCTAGATAAAAGTCCCGAATTATACCCACTAACCCTATGGGTGTAAATCAAGGGTTCTCTCTTAATCTGGTCACAAATCCTAAATCAAAACCAAATTGTTGCAAGGGCTTACCAAGAATGCACTCAAGAGATCAATTTAAGAGCATTGAATGATAATTAAGAGATAAACAACTATATTTGAAATACCCCAAACCTATCAATGGTGTTTAGATGCCTAAATAAGATATAAGAAGGCTAAAATATGCCTTAGAAACATTAAGAAACAATTTAAACCAAAGAAAACACAAGGAAACACCATAAGAGCAATTTAAGCAAAAATGTGCTCTAAGCTTGGAGTAACTTTGGGTAACACCCAAATATCATTCTTAGACCTTAGTAACATCCTAATGGACATGTTAAACCAATTACCAAAGAAAACCAAGCTCAAAAACAAGTTAAAACACAAATTGTGCTTTAAGGACCCTTAAAGCACATTTTTGAAAAATTGTCTTAGAAAGGGGTTATGAGTGGCTAAATGCCCATGATTACTCCTTAATAAACTTCTGTACTACTTAGTATCACATTAGGAAGTCTAAATCAATGGGAAATAAAAACTTTCACAAATTTGTGCACTAATTTGTGAATAGTGCCCAAATAAGACTAGTTTAGCATTAAGTTAACATAAGTCAAGTAATTGGTCAAACATGACCATAAATATCTCATTAGTAAGGGGGGCGGTTTTTAAGGTGGTGATTCACCACATGAGCTAGCAACTTAAGCAAAAGAAGAGGGAAATTTCAAATAGTACTATTTACGTTTAAGACAAATATCTCATTTTAGACTACCTCTCTCCTCACTTCTTCATTCTCTTCTTTTCCCATCGGTTTCACCATCTCCCTCCCTTCTCCATTCATGTAAAACCGCCATTATAGGAGGAAAAACAAGTTTGAAGAGCTCTTGGGCTTCTCCATTCTTTCAAGGTGAGAAAACTCTACGAAAAACTAAGTTTCCATCACTTTTCCTTCATAACCGAAAATCACCTTCTCATGGGATCTTGTTTTATCCCTTGTTCTAGCTTGTTTCTATTCTCCAAGGACTAGAGGAGGTCCTTCTTGATTCATATCCAAACTTAAGTTAAGACTTCAAAGGTAAACATTCATTTTAATACCTTAAAACACATTTTTAACCAAGGAATGATTCCTTAATGTAACACCCCTATTCTTAAACTTGTAATGACGTCATAACTCGTAGCATAATAAATAGCAAATCGCAGCGGAAAATAAAACTATCTAACCTTGGTGTTACACGCCGTCACTCACCCTTGTGAGTAACAAGGCATCCTTACTCTTTCCAAAAATACAATTCCTCACGCTTTGATGAACAGATACTGAGCACTCTAATTATTACAACCAATTCCAACTAAATGAGCAACTAACTGAATACAACATCCTCCTTAATACAATACAAAATAAAACCGACGGTGTTTGTTGAAAACACTCCAGCTACCCCCGTGTCCCACGCTCCGGCTTGAGTCTTCTTCAATAACCTGGAATTTTTGGCCCACTGAAGGGCTCAGCAATCGAAATGCTGGTATGCTAAATGTAGTCTTAAATCATTTGGATTCCTTAAGTCGTTTTAGCCATCTTCATATTAGATTCTTTACATGAAATACCGGTTTACAATAACAACAGTAATAACTGTAAACACTTAACAAACACATAACAATCCACCTGTAAACACCAGTGTACAATAGCACACAACACCAATAACCACACAACAATGACCCATAGCAATAACCAATAATCACACATTAATAAACCATAACAATAACCAAACAAGATACGCGTGTTAAACTGTAATTGTTAGTTAGCCACTTGGCCCTTATCCTTTAAACCAATCATTTAACCTTTCCAATTAAATTCCACCTCAAGTGTCATGTTAAGACAGACCTTAATAATTTATGGACGAATGTCCCTTGTGTTCCATTGGAACAGTTTACCAGCTGACCCTGTGGCCCTGGTTAATTGACCGATCCGGTCGAACCTGTGCACCAACGGCAGTGCCTTCTGCCATCCCCGAATGTGGCTGATGGATTTTGAGTGACTCCCTTCTTGAGTCTCTCATAGTGATCACAATGCGCAACCAGAAAGTCGAAAGGATCTGGATTCCTCTCTTTATAAGTTAGCCCTTTTTGTCAGTGACATAATAACCAATCCTTGAGTTAAGACTATAACAGCTGACCATCAGTTAGGTTCAACAATACCTTTAGGTCTGTTAGTCTTGTTCCAGTTTAGATGTACAAACTTCCAGTCATCAGACGTTCGCGTATAAATAAAACGCAACAAGTCGAGCAATACAGTACACAATACCGTTCACATAAAATCACAGATATCGCTCTTAAATAATTAACATATAATGTCTGAACCTTAGGACAATCCTTAGAACATTCAGACCACACAGTTAACATACCGTTCACCAAGAAACTGCTAGCTTGACAAACTCCTGTACAGTAGTCCCTTCCCGTATGCTGTTATATAAACATGCAATGTCGGGTAATATTAATATAACTATTCATTAAATATTACAGTACTGTCACTGTAGTGTTTATACTCGTCGTATAATAACTTTGGATGTTCTTTTTATTTCCCCCTGTTATTTAACAGTGGCTCTAGGTAGTTTAACAGTTCGTTATTTTATGTGATATTCACATGTGATAATGAATTCCCACTGTACTGTATATCTTTATTTCATTAATCATACATCCATAATTATTTTTACTTATTCTTTATATTATATCCCTTGGTCATTTTTATTATAACCAAAATTATTTTATAAACTTTATATTATATTCCTTTATATACCATAATACATTATATTACCTAGTTTCACTTCCCTTCCTTATTAACTTACAAAACCAACCTTATTAATTCGGTATTTATATATTATACCCAACAACTTAATAAATTACTAAATAACCACATATAATTTCCGGTAATCATACTTGATCCCCTTAACTTTTACAACATACCAAATAACCATATACTTTTATAATTTACCAAATACCCATATCAATTTCGGAAATTGTAAAACAATTATATTAACTTCTATATATTGCCAAATAACCTTATAACTTTTATAATCCACTAATTACCTACATTAACCTTTGTAACTATTAATTAGCCACCTTATTTTTACAAATCACCAAATACTCCTATTATTTCGGTAATTACAAACTAATACCACCAATTTTCTAAATTACCAATTAAGCCCATAAGCTCTTCGGTTTAATCATATAGTTTCTATATTTACCCTTTCAACCCCAAAACTTTATATAAGTTACATATTAACTTATACACTATAGTTTAAGTATTTTATTTCTTTAAATAACCAAAGTAACCCACATCTTTTCTTAAATTACATATCCGCCCATATTAAATTCTATTCTTCATATATATACTTCCATAAATTGTATATTCACCCCAAAACTTTTATAAACTTAATATTTTATGTCATAAATCATTTTAACCCGAAGTTTCTGGTCAACACTTTGACCAAGGCTTAATTTCATAATTAATACTTTAATAAACCCATAAAATCATAAGTAATTCTTGGCCATACCTTATATTTTCCAATAATTACAAAATAGCCCCAAAACTTTATAAAATGTTATTCTAACACTTGTACACTTATGTAAATTCACCAAAATTCATAATATTGATTCCTACCTTATATTATAAATTAAATATACCAAACAAACCCCTTTGTCCTCGGTTTTTATTATTTGTACTCTAAACTTTTCAAAATTTATATTTTAGCCACATAACTTATTAAACTAGCCATATAAATACTTGTAGCTATTTTTAATACTCCCAAAATTTACAATATAAATTAATACACTTATATATTTTCGAAAATCAGTAAATAGTATATTTCATTCTCGGATTTAAATATCTTTTACCATATGGTTTCAAAACTTGGTTTAAACTTTATAATAAATACATAAATGTATATAAGCCATATAACACTTCTAAAAATTATGCTAATGACTTAGAATGATTATAAACTAAAAATAGAACAAATACACCTTAGATAATTCGGTTTACATTTATATGCATCCTAATTAATTTTTGTGACTCAAAAATATACCTTAAGGTAATAATCTTACCTTATATGTTATAAATTATTTTCTTGACAATATAACCTATAGTTTTGTCCTAATTTATTTAAAGATTTATACGAAATTTTTATACCAAAGTTTGAAACTTAAATCAAACTTAAACTTAATAAACCTTATTTATATAAACTTACCCTTAAATCAAGACAATACTTGTACTTGATTTTTCCTTGAATTTCCAAGCTCCTCAAATGCTATATTGATGTAGAGAATCGACTCCTTGTACATATATAGGAGATCTATTTGTTAGACTTCTACAAGAGTTTATAAATAATATTTGTAGTAATTTTAGAAGATTTTACCTTAGGAATTTAACAAGGTATTTTTGATACACCTTGAGATGATTGTAGATCCAAGTTTCCTTCATGAAATAATGAAGAGAATATAGACTTAGAAGTTCCTATATTTTCGAAAATGGTTTAGGTAATTACTTAGGATTTTCAACATGAAAATATACCTTAACTTGATCTTGTTGTTCCTTGTGTTGTTGTTGAATTTAGGAACCTCCTTGGAGCATCTAGTGCTTGGCGAATTCTTGTAAGTATGCTAGGATGATTTTTGCTTCAAGACTTAGAAGGTTTAACTAGGAATTTACATAGAAATGGTGTTAGGAACTAGTACACCATTAATGGAGTTAATGAACACTTAGGAGATAACTTAACAATGGAGAGAAGAGAGAGCTTGAAGAGATACTTAGCAATCGTGAATGAAGGCAAAGAAATGAGAATGCCATTCACGTATGTTAATAAGGTAAGTCATGGATTAATTATGTGTCATTTTTTTTATGTAATGTTTTGTTTAATTGACTACATAATTTAGTCACAAATTATTTCTTAGCTAGACTAGACATACGGCTGTAGTGGAGCACAATTGCACTTGGCATATTCTATAATCGTACATCATGGCTAAAAAGGAATGGTTATAATTTAGTTTAGAATACTTAATACCAAGCATGACTATTGTTTATGATTATTAGACTCACTAATGACACTTATCTATTCTTATCCTTGCAGGTCTGATCGGACATCATGGAGCACTCCAGCAGCTCCCCCATGTAAGCTTACGGTAATGGTAAGCTAGAAAATCAATCTAGGCTTTTGTTTATTTACAACTTGGCAATCATGTGAGTTAGGTCATAGTTTTATTTGATCATTAGCAGCACTAATATTGCTTGATTAATATTCCTAACTTGTCTTACCTTGCATGAAATACCCCAAACCTTACTGTGTTAATTAATTGTGTAATTATAATTTTCTAAGGCTAATTAAGTCCTTAAGAGCATTGGTGATGAAATGAAAACCAAAAAGAAAAAGAAGACGCGTAAAAGTCACAAAACGTGAAAACGCGTATTTAATTATTTTAGGAGGTACATAACCTTCATTAGGGTTATAAATATATTTTTTATACCTTAGCTACACATTAAGAACATGTGGGAAAAATCCCGGAAGAAAACGGATTCAAACAATGCGTTAAAACGCTAATGGAGTCTTAAAGCGCGTTTTTCGAGAAAATCCGAAAACGTGACTTTAAACAGTTAAATGACCTCGTAAAAATAATAGTTGATTATGTAACAATAATTAAACATTAATGGGAATTTAATAACCATTAAAATTAAAGGAATGAGAAAATTCCGGAAAACGGTCCCGGTTAGTGAATAGTGCTAAACCGGGTAAATAAACGAGCGTTTTCTGTTAAAATGAAAAACGCTCCAGCGTGTATACATTAGTGGGCCGGTTTTATTTATGTAAACAGCCCACTCACACAAGACTAGTTAACTAATTAATTAAGTCAAAAGCAAAAAATAGAGGGACCACTTATACCCCTCTCTCCCTCTCTCTCCTCTCATTTCTCTCTTTCCTTTTTCTCTTTCCTCTCTTTTCTCTCCCAGCCGGCTCCTCCCTCCTCCTTGCTGCCGATTTGAGTCCTCCAACCTAGCCAACAATGGCTTCCTCACTTCAATGCCATGCCCAAGCTCCATTCGAGCTCCAAATCAAAAACAAATCACATATTCTTCTTCCTCTCATCTTCCTCTATCATCCTCTCTTTTCGAAATTTCAAAAGGATGAAGTTGACCTCCATGGGTTTTCCCCATTTGAAGATGAAATGGCACCAATGTGAAGCTTGGAGTCTCCTCTATCTCCTAAGGTAAAAATCTCCAAGAAAAACCTCATTTTTCTCCATCTTGTAGTGGTAGCCGATTTTGCCTCTCTCTCATACCTTGTTTTTCTTCTTGTTCTTGAGCTCCAAATTGACCCTTCAATGGTGGAGTAATTTCCTTCTTGATCCAAGGGTGAGAATCCCTCTTAAAAACTTCAAAAAGGTAAACCCTAACTTTGTGTTCTAGCCCTTTTATTGAATTGAGATATTCCAAGGGTTTAGATAATTAAATTAAGTATGTTTTTGTGTTCTTGGTTGTTGTTGATGGAGTTTGGAAACTCCATACCCTCTTAACCGATTTTTGGAGGAGATGAGGAGCAAGAGGAGAATTAAAGAGACTTGTGAAATTAAGGTAAGGAATTCACCTTAAACCTTGTTCTAAATTGTTTAAGTGTTTGGGATGGGTAAACAAATTAATGAACCCAATTTAAGGATTAAAAAAAAATCTGTGTAGTAATGTGTTTAGTTGGTTTTGGAGAGGTTTGTGAATTAATGTTGAGTTAAGGGCCTTAAGAGCCAAATGTTTTAAGTTTGAGGTTGATATTGTGGTTATGGAGTTTATGGTGATTATGTTGTTGTTGATGGAGTTTGAGGATTTGTTATGTGCTGTTAGAACCCTTGTGGTTTGGCTAGAATAGGGATGAAGCTGATGAGAAAAGATATGTGTGGATAAGTAAGAATTATAGGTGAGCTATGGCAAAATTTTGGTAGGAATTGTGCATTAAAGAGTGACTTGGTGAATGGGAGAACCAAGGTATGCATTGGGATTAGTAGAGATGGGTAATGACCATGGATTGGTAATTGGAGAGTGAGGATTGAGTTATAAAATCTGTAGCATAAATGTAACAAAAACTGTTACAAGTGTTGAAGGGAGTGAGGAAAAATTGTGTATATGGATTTAGAGAAGAGTAAGGAATTGTTGGATGAACTAAGGCAATTTGGAGGGCCTAGATAGTGTTTAAACATGTGGGATTACATGTAGGAAGATTGAGGAAGTAATGGGTAAAAGAGAGGACTGAAAATAGATTTTTAAAACTGAAGTACTGGGCCGGACCGGACTTGCGACCGGACTTGCAAGTTCAGTCGAGCCCAGAATTACAAAGACGGGAAACCTTCTGGAATGGACCGAACTTGCGACCGGACTTGCAAGTTCGGTCGGACCAGAAAATTCTCCCGTCTGAAACCTTCTGGAATGGACTGAACTTGCGACCGGACTTGCAAGTTCGGTCGGCCAGAAAAATTTCTTAGATGAAAGCTTCTGGAATGGACCGAACTTGCGACCGGACTTACAAGTTCGGTCGAGCCAGAAATTTCCCGTACTGATAGCTCCTGGAATGGACCGGACTTGCAAGGTCGGTCGCAAGTCCGGTCGAGTCAAAACAAAAAAAAATATATATGTGATTAGAGTTATCATGTATATAAGTATATGCCTATACACATAGGTATATGTAAATGTAGTAATACATCATTAATGGAAAGAAAGGATGAGGAAATGCACATGTGAGTAAGGAAACAAGTTAAGGAAGTCGTAAGCATAAGAACATTAAGTGTACCGGGATAACGGGGTAAGTACGGAAGTAATAGAAGCTTACATACCGTAAGACTTTGTTGTTAATAAAACATTTTAAATATTACTAGTTGTTCAAAAACTATCCGGGGAGCGTGAGATGACGCGTTGGAGTGAACCCTCGGGAACACGGTAGAGTAACCCATGGTGTAAGGTATGGTTTTCTTGCAACCTGTGTCCTACCGGATTACACCGGCTTGTATGCCAATGTGTTTTTCTGTGTGTTTGCCACCTTGCAAGATAAAGCATGAAATGAGTTTATAGTAATTCATTATTGTGGCGTAATTGATTCCGATACCGCTTAACCTTAGTTATGTGTTAAATAATAGTTAACCGACCTTAGGTTCACATAAGAGATCGGTATTCGGAATAAACGTCCCAACCCACGGGAACGTTCTAACTACGGCTATCCGTGCGTTAGTGTATGTTGTGACTATGTGTGATGTATGTGACTTTGTTTAGTATGTTGTTGTTGTCGGATACTGTTATCCATGTTGTTGAAAAGGGATGTGACTTCCCTTATGTGTCTAACCGAGGTAGTAACACTATGTAATGTATGTATGTGATAAGTTCCATGAAGGAACCTTAACTAATAAGTATATGTTATGTATGGTGAGGAATCCGGTCGTTCCGGTCGCGCGTGTTGTTTGGGAGTTGACGTATATATGTGAATTAACTCCCACTCTGTTATGTTAGGGTTGTTTATCCTTCTTGGATGTTCGACCTCCCACTAGCTTAGCCAAAGCTTACCTACCCGACCTCCACATCGGGATAGGAGGGAAATTATGTGTAATGCTGGTAGGGTGTCGTTGCCTAAGTTCGCGTCGACTCCCTCTTTGTTATGTTACGGTTGTTTTTCCTCCTTGAATTACAACCACCCACAAGCTTAACCAAGGCTTACCTAACTCATCATTATTGGAGCTAGGGGGAAATTGTGTAAGGTGTGATCGGTCCTATATGAGGCCGCCACACCCAAGTAAAGAAAATGTATGTATGTCGTGCTCGGGCCTAGACTACCCCGGTACATCCTAAGTAAGGTGTATGTCACTAAGAAGAATGGAATTAAATTTCGTGTATGTTATTAAGTGAAGTGTGTGTTATGTTGTATGTGCTAATCTGGTGTTTGTGTTCTATTAATGGAAATGTGTTTTTCTTAAACATGATGTATGTGTGTAGTTTGTGTATGTTTAAAATAAAATCAACCGCATGCTAAGACGACAATTAGTTGTGCGTGGCCCGGTAGCATGCGGGCTGCGGGATTACCATACCAGCAAAGGTACTGACCCCCTTTGGGGGCCCCCCATACTTTTCAGGTACAAGGAACTGGAAGTCGTTCGAGAGTAGGACGGGGTAGTTGCTTGTGTGTGGGTAGTCATATAAATTGTGTATGTATGGTAGGTGTAGTAAGACCGAAATTGTATCGGCGTTAGTGGCAAATACTCGGTACAGTTGTAATGTAAGTGTATAATGATCGTTGGACATGGAACGGGATTAATGTGTAGTTGCTCGGGAGTTTAGTCCATCAGACCGGTACGATGTATGTATGTTAGCCTTGTTAGCCACGTGGGGGGGCTAACGGCGTGTAACACCCATTGATTTAGTCAGTGCTTATGATATAAGTTCCGATGCGGTTAATGATTAAGTGTGGTGTTATTAGTAGGGGTGTTACAAAAAGTGGTATCAGAGCGAAGTATCGCTCTGATGACTGATTTACCGAGCTTAAGAAGTACCGAGTTAAGAGTTTAGTACTTTGGGTTAAGGGTTGAGTGATAGCGTGAGAAGTACGCTAGTTAGGGAACACCAGTGTGTACTGGATACCTACGATATCCATCCCGCCCTCCACAAACCCTATTTTATAACTCGGAAAGAACGCCAGAGAGATGAAAGTCCTCTCTTACTCAGGAATACCCGATCTGGCTGTTATTAAGTATTCCTATAAGTACGGAGAACCTGTCATACGGTAGATTCCGAAGGGAGTGGATCCCGAAGACGGTTCCATTTGAACAATGTTAACCGCTCTTGTTAGCGAAAAGTGAAGAATTCTATGCATAAGAGAACGGAATCTCCGGCACCCTGGGTCGACATGCGAAGCAGTCGAGGACAACCAGCTTGCAAGCACTAACCGTGCAACAGTGGAGGAGTGAAGTAGTAGAGCCCGAGACGAGTGTCTACGGGACTACAATGCCGACTAACACACCAACGGTACACCAACCGAGCAAAGAACTACGACGTGGTACGAGGAGGATACAATACTAAGGAAAGGGGGGGTCTCCCAGGATGGGAAACACCCTAGTTTGTGGTTAACATGTGAAGACAGTAAGATGTACCCAGAAGAATGTTGTTAAGGCTGTAAGATCAAGAAAGGGCCAGCAAGGCCATTGATGTTAGTGCGGATGAAAACAATACCGCAACCAGTGTGTATTGAACCAATAACCAGTTAGCATGGCGCACTTGCCATGGCAAGTGCTGCTATAACAAGGCTGTACAGAAAATTTCAAACAACTACCGGTACTTAGTAAAGTACCATGAAGTTAAGTGGGATTATCATAACTGTGGAAGGGCTTAATAGCCTGACCTCTGTACTTGGAAATACACCAGTCAGCAAGAAGCTAGACTTGGATAAGGCAAAAACGTTGTGAAACCAACAGAATTTTTCTTCCAACTTAAATTCATTTTCAAAACCGTTTTCAAAACAAAATTTCTTTCAAACCCATTTTATCTCTAACTTTCTTTAAACCAACCCAGAAGACCTACACAGGCCTCAGTGCCACATAGTAGGTAAGTTTTACCCAGTTACTTTTAAAAGAACCGGATGGAAACCGGTAAACCCAAGGGTAACAACCCGAGGAATGGATCGAGTTCATAATAATACAACAGTGGATACATTTCCCTTGATTAAGTTCGGGAAGCATGGAATGCATATTATCACAGGATAATATAAGAGGAGTTGACAACGGAATACTTCACCTAGGCGTGTGTCGGACATTACGAGTGTACCAACAGTAATGTGGGACGACCGCACTCCGATAGGAGCTTGTGGGCCTGACAAACCTTCTTATGGGGTAGTCGGGTAAGTAGCAATGTATCAGTAGGATACCCCATGTATGTATACGAGTGGAGTCTGGAACACGGGAAGTAGTCGACTCCATACTACGGTCCGAAGTAAAAGTCAGTCAGGAGTAATAAACTACCATCGAATGGTTGAAGTAAAGGAACCCAGTAAAGTCAACGAGACTAAAAGAATCAGTAAATTAATTTTATGGAAACGTTTAAAGGTGAACAAGTGCGAAGTGCACTGGTTAGTAAGTAAAGGCGTGGAGTATGTCTTAAGAATCCGGATGGATGTATGAAATAGCTGGAATAAGTACCCAGCCAAAAAATGGCGAGACAGATGCCTACTATGAACACGTCAATGTGCAACGATCGGGACGAGACTCCCGGAATGATCACTTAAACTAACAGGAGATATCAAACTCACTGAAGAGGATATCTAACCCGGCCAAGAACGCAAGGCGATGTAGTTAATCAAACGTACTCATAAGTACAAACCAGATGTAACGGCATGACCTAGTAACGCCCAGGAACTATCCTTAAAAGGGTGTTTGGATCAACAGTGGTTGAACGGAATAACGTGACAGAAACGCAAGGGTTGAAACTAACCCCAGTTTAAGCATAAGGCGTCAGGAGGAAGTCTGACATCCTTGAAGGGGCATACCATGAAAGGAACAACGACCTTGTCAGGGAGCTCAATGCAAATGTCGTTCGAAAAGTAAATGGGTGTGGACAGCCTACAGTGAGTAGAGCTCGAAGCAATAAGGCCTATAAGCCATAAATGGAATATATTAGGTAAAATGTTGTTGAGTACAGAAGTCTATGTTATATAAGTAAGTAAAGCGGATAACGAACCACTGCTTTAAGAGTGGGGATACCTCGTGATATGTGAAACCGCAACAGCGGTAGTTATGCGAACTAAGTTCAGGGAATGTGTTAAGAGTTGACCATGTTGTTACTATGAAAAGAGTTGCACCAGTTGTGGAGACGGAAAGAGTGATAAGTCAAATAGCAACCACCATAGGTGTGGGATGCTAAATGTGTAATGAACAACGCTCAAGGAGCATAAAGACTCGAAGAATAGCGTATTCAGCAACCAGCCAAATAAATGGCGAAACACAGTGGAATGGTGGAAGCTAATATAATGACGGATGCAGTGTAAGCTAATGTTATACAATGAGTAACCGCACGGTGCGTAGTAAACGACCGTTGTCTAAGTATTCTTAAATAATAATGTGACAATAAGACCAGTTATGAGTGAAACTCAATGGACATACAAGTAAGTGGTGAAACGCAGACTAGGCAATAAGCTAGTAGTTGATACTATGTGATAAGGGACTCAGTGAGAATTCCCATTGCTATCATATAAGTGATTTACTGTCAAGAGTTTACGCCTCTGCACTCTGTATGACTGAGTGTTTTGGTACTGCTCTCGTGCAGTAATGATCGAGTGAGGTAGCTAGGAAGTTTGAGAAATGTTAAATGTGATAGAAAGACAAGACTTATGATGTGATAAAACCGATGCATAAGCAAAGCACGGTCGTACCAATCAAAGGTACTTGGTTGACATAAGTGACTACAGTAACACGATTGTTAAATATCGGTATGGAATATACCTCAAGTGTGGGAAATAATCGAAAGAGTACTACACATTAAGTAGTAGCTCAAATTCAACCGACAATAAGTCGGAAGAAATCAAGTAAGTCAGTGTGGAATACAGTAAATTATCATGAAAGTGGAGAGAAAGCTGGTAACTCACCGAGTTCGCTCATGGTAAGTGAAACCACGAGTCGGTTGAGAAACCGTTACTACCAAGATAAAAGTGATAATCGGGGATGTACAATACTGTAAGAATAATGTATGGGGGCAAACTAAGCCCTAAAGTTATCAAGAGTTGCGCAGCAGAAACTGGTGAACCAGTGATTCAAACGTTGAATGCGAATAGTGAACATGAGTGAATGGCAACTAATGATGCCTAAAAGCCTCACAGGCCAGAATCGAAACTGGTTATGAATTAAATAAGCTCTAAGGAGAATTCTTGGTTAGGGACTAAACTGCCAATATGGCTAAGATCCTCAAACTAGAACACATTGTACAATAAACCGCGTGGAGATAAAACACTTCACGACGGTAGAACGTTTGAACCAGTGATTAAGTGATTGATTACGTGGGCGTAATCCCTTTTAAGGGGGGTAGAGCGCAAAAACCGTTTAGTGTGTTTTACCGTACAAGTGTACGTGAACTGTGGTGTGCATAGCACAAAATGATTTGTTTTGATGATGGGTGCGCGTGTTACATAAACATACGCATTCATTCATGGTTAATTGTGGTAATTGCGCACGGAAGATGCGAATACCATTGTGATAAGTGTGTTATTGTGTTAACGGATGTGTGTGAAAGTATAAGTATAAGGGAGTAGAAAAACTCCCGGGGAACTAAAAACCCCGACAGCACATGTTCAAATGATACCAAATGTAATATTGTGTATTATATTTTGATAAAAAATATAGATATATAAATATGTATATATACAGTGTTGTGATTTATGAAGAGGTATGAAACCGATATAGAACCTAGTGAGAACTAAATTCCCTAGGTAACTTGATTTAAAATGAATCTGGAAGATGATCGATGGACAGAGTTCCACCCTTGGAGATGTAATGATTATGACTGGATGGATTAAAAGATAGAAAATGTTTCATGCTTGAGTTAGTTGCTGTTTGAAAATGAAGTGGGAGGTGAAACTTGATTATCATGAGATCAAGGGAAGCCGAACACAAATTGGGGTGGAAAGATAGTTCAACACTGATGCTGATCACATCAGGGTTGGATGATTCTTGAAACTCCCTATAAGTGGTCACAAATAATCACATCAAGAATAAGATGCAGTTAACAATAATTGGACTTGGAGTTGTATTGAGTTTTCAAAAGAATTTTAAATTGGGTTTCAAATTTTCAATTGGTACTTTCAAGACTTCAATTAATATCTCTAAGATTCTTAAGTGGTATTTTCAAATGAAGGACTATTTTTAATTGACCTTGTAAAGGATTTTCAATTAGTGCTTCCCCATAAAGGATTTCATCCTACTTAACCTCATATAGAGTATTTTCCTATTACTTGCTCACGAGCTGAGGACGTACGAGCCTTTGTCTTCGGACCAGTGACATGAGAAGTATATTTTAAAGATGTATGCAATAGTTTTGATCTCCCAAAGGAACGGGGACCAGAAGGTGTCCATCGCGACCGGGTCCTGAGGGATCACAGTGTATATGTACTCAACAGGGGTCTCGAACCCATGAAGAGATGGAAAAGGAATTTCTGGTTGATATACATGCTATGACATGTTGTGTGGTATGTGTAATAATTATTATTTTGACCTTGAGTCCTAATGTGATTGAATTCCGAAAGTGTTATGTTACCTAGACCATGTGTCTAAAGGTTGTTATGTTATCAAGACCTAAGTGTCTAAACGTTGTTGGGTTACCCAAACCTAAGAGTCTAAGGGTTGTTATGTAAGTACAATGTGGATGTGTTACCCGGACCGTTAAGTCCGAGGATGTGATGTAAAGTATGTTGGTTATGGGAGATTATGTTGCAAGTAATCCCCGTATTCTAACAAATGATGTGTAGGAAGTGTGAACTTCGGGGACGAAGTTCTTTTAAGGGGGGTAGATTGAAATACTCCAAAACTTAATGTTAATTAATTGTGTAATTATAATTTTCTAAGGCTAATTAAGTCCTTAAGAGCATTGGTGATGAAATGAAAACCAAAGAGAAAAAGAAGATGCGTAAAAGTCACAAAACGTGAAAACGCGTATTTAATTATTTTAGGAGGTACATAACCTTCATTAGGGTTATAAATATATTTTTATACCTTAGCTAACATTAAGAACATGTGGAAAAATCCCGGAAAGAAAACGGATTCACAATGCGTTAAAACGCTAACGAGTCTTTAAAGCGCGTTTTTCGAAAAATCCGAAAACGTGACTTTAAACAGTTAAAGGACCTCGTAAAAATAATAGTTGATTATGTAACAATAATTAAACATTAATGGGACTTTAAACATAATGGGAAAACGGTCCCGGTTAGTGAATAGTGCTAAACGGGTAAATAAACGAGCGTTTTCTGTTAAAAACGAAAAACGCTCCAGCGTGTATACATTGTGGGCCGGTTTTATTATGTAAACAGCCCACTCAAACAAGACTAGTTAACTAATTAATTAAGTCAAAAGCAAAAAATAGAGGGACCACTTATACCCTCTCCCCTCTCTTCTCATTTCTCTCTTTCCTTTTCTTTTCCTCTCTTTTCTCTCCCAGCCGGCTCCTCCCTCCTCCTTGCTGCCGATTTGAGTCCCTCCAACCTAGCCAACAATGGCTTCCTCACTTCAATGCCATTGCCCAAGCTCCATTCGAGCTCCAAATCAAAAACAAATCACATATTCTTCTTCCTCTCATCTTCCTTATCATCCATTCCTTTTCGAAATTTCAAAAGGATGAAGTTGACCTCCATGGGTTTTCCCCATTTGAAGAGGAAATGGCACCAATGCGAAGCTTGGAGTCTCCTCTATCTCCTAAGGTAAAAATCTCCAAGAAAAACCTCATTTTCTCCATCTTGTAGTGGTAGCCGATTTTGTCTCTCTCTCATACCTTGTTTTTCTTCTTGTTCTTGAGCTCCAAATTGACCCTTCAATGGTGGAGTAATTTCCTTCTTGTTCCAAGGGTGAGAATCCCTCTTAAAAACTTCAAAAGGTAAACCCTAACTTTGTGTTCTAGCCCTTTTATTGAATTGAGATATTCCAAGGGTTTAGATAATTAAATTAAGTATGTTTTTGTGTTCTTGGTTGTTGTTGATGGAGTTTGGAAACTCCATACCCTCTTAACCAATTTTTGGAGGAGATGAGGAGCAAGAGGAGAATTAAAGAGACTTGTGAAATTAAGGTAAGGAATTCACCTTAAACCTTGTTCTAAATTGTTTAAGTGTTTGGGATGGGTAACAAATTAATGAACCCAATTTAAGGATAAAAAAAAATCTGTGTAGTAATGTGTTTAGTTGGTTTTGGAGAGGTTTGTGAATTAATGTTGAGTTAAGGGCCTTAAGAGCCAAATGTTTTAAGTTTGAGGTTGATATTGTGGTTATGGAGTTTATGGTGATTATGTTGTTGTTGATGGAGTTTGAGGATTTGTTATGTGCTGTTAGAACCCTTGTGGTTTGGCTAGAATAGGGATGAAGCTGATGAGAAAAGATATGTGTGGATAAGTAAGAATTATAGGTGAGCTATGGCAAAAATTTGGTAGGAATTGTGCATTAAAGAGTGACTTGGTGAATGGGAGAACCAAGGTATGCATTGGGATTAGTAGAGATGGGTAATGACCATGGATTGGTAATTGGAGAGTGAGGATTGAGTTATAAAATCTGTAGCATAAATGTAACAAAAACTGTTACAAGTGTTGAAGGGAGGGAGGAAAAATTGTGTATATGGATTTAGAGAAGAGTAAGGAATTGTTGGATGAACTAAGGCAATTTGGAGGGCCTAGATAGTGTTTAAACATGTGGGATTACATGTAGGAAGATTGGGGAAGTAATGGGTAAAAGAGAGGACTGAAAACAGATTTTTAAAACTGAAGTACTAGGCCGGACCGGACTTGCGACCGGACTTGCAAGTTCGGTCGAGCCCAGAATTACAAAGACGGGAAACCTTCTGGAATGGACCGAACTTGCGACCGGACTTGCAAGTTCGGTCGGACCAGAAAATTCTCCCGTCTGAAACCTTCTGGAATGGACCGAACTTGCGACCGGACTTGCAAGTTCGGTCGGCCAGAAAAATTTCTTAGATGAAAGCTTCTGGAATGGACCGAACTTGCGACCGGACTTGCAAGTTCGGTCGAGCCAGAAATTTCCCGTACTGATAGCTCCTGGAATGGACCGGACTTGCAAGGTCGGTCGCAAGTCCGGTCGAGTCAAAACAAAAAAAAATATATGTGATTAGAGTTATCATATGTATATAAGTATATGCCTATACACATAGGTATATGTAAATGTAGTAATACATCATTAATGGAAAGAAAGGATGAGGAAATGCACATGTGAGTAAGGAAACAAGTTAAGGAAGTCGTAAGCATAAGAACATTAAGTGTACCGGGATAACGAGGTAAGTACGGAAGTAATAGAAGCTTACATACCGTAAGACTTTGTTGTTAATAAAACATTTTAAATATTACCAGTTGTTCAAAAACTATCCAGGGAGTGTGAGATGACACGTTGGAGTGAACCCTCGGGAACACGGTAGAGTAACCCATGGTGTAAGGTATGGTTTTCTTGCAACCTGTGTCCTACCGGATTACACCGGCTTGTATGCCAATGTGTTTTTCTGTGTGTTTGCCACCTTGCAAGATAAAGCATGAAATGAGTTTATAGTAATTCATTATTGTGGCATAATTGATTCCGATACCGCTTAACCTTAGTTATGTGTTAAATAATAGTTAACCGACGTTAGGTTCACATAAGAGATCGGTATTCGGAATAAACGTCCCAACCCATGGGAACGTTCTAACTACGGCTATCCGTGCGTTAGTGTATGTTGTGACTATGTGTGATGTATGTGACTTTGTTTAGTATGTTGTTGTTGTCGGATACTGTTATCCATGTTGTTGAAAAGGGATGTGACTTCCCTTATGTGTCTAACCGAGGTAGTAACACTATGTAATATATGTATGTGATAAGTTCCATGAAGGAACCATAATTAATAAGTATATGTTATGTATGGTGAGGATCCGGTCGTTCCGGTCGCGCGTGTTGTTTGGGAGTTGACGTATATATGTGAATTAACTCCCACTCTGTTATGTTAGGGTTGTTTATCCTTCTTGGATGTTCGACCTCCCACTAGCTTAGCCAAAGCTTACCTACCCGACCTCCACATCGCGTCGACTCCCTCTTTGTTATGTTACGGTTGTTTTTCCTCCTTGAATTACAACCACCCACAAGCTTAACCAAGGCTTACCTAACTCATCATTATTGGAGCTAGGGGGAAATTGTGTAAGGTGTGATCGGTCCTATATGAGGCCGCCACACCCAAGTAAAGAAAATGTATGTATGTCGTGCTCGGGCCTAGACTACCCCGACACATCCTAAGTAAGGTGTATGTCACTAAGAAGAATGGAATTAAATTTCGTGTATGTTATTAAGTGAAGTGTGTGTTATGTTGTATGTGCTAATCTGGTGTTTGTGTTCTATTAATGGAAATGTGTTTTTCTTAAACATGATGTATGTGTGTAGTTTGTGTATGTTTAAAATAAAATCAACCACATGCTAAGACGACAATTAGTTGTGCGTGGCCCGGTAGCATGCGGGCTGCGGGATTACCATACCAGCAAAGGTGCTGACCCCCTTTGGGGGCCCCCATACTTTTCAGGTACAAGGAACTGGAAGCCGTTCGAGAGTAGGACGGGGTAGTTGCTTGTGTGTGGGTAGTCATATAAATTGTGTATGTATGGTAGGTGTAGTAAGGCCGAAATTGTATCCGCGTTAGTGGCAAATACTTGGTACAGTTGTAATGTAAGTGTCTAATGATCGTTGTACATGGAACATGATTAATGTGTAGTTGCTCGGGAGTTTAGTCCATCAGACCGGTACGATGTATGTATGTTAGCCTTGTTAGCCACGTGGGGGGGCTAACGGCGTGTAACACCCATTGATTTAGTCAGTGCTTATGATATAAGTTCCGCTGCGGTTAATGATTAAGTGTGGTGTTATTAGTAGGGGTGTTACATTGCAGGTGGTGCTGATCGGCTAGGATGAAGCAAATGGATGCTCCACTTCTCACGGTAATGGGACTAGTATAATAGGTTTGTTTTGTTAATTGTAACTAGTTAATGATGAATGTTAGGTCATGTATTATTAGCTTTAATTAATTGCCAACCTTTCTCCCATTACCAGCTCCTTATCGGTAAGCACATGTGCTGGTGATGAATCAATTTGAACATACAATATACTAGTCTAAAGTTGATCTAGTTGTCATTTTATGTAATTTAATTCTCTTGCTTTTGTATGAACTAACTTTCTTGCTGTTCCCTTGCAGATTACACGGTGGAGGAGGGCTCCCATGACAGTATTTAAGTTGTTACATTAACACATAGAACATGCGTGAGTCACATCTCCATTAGACAAAATCTTTTGAATTAAACTAGTCATTTGACACACATAATAACGCATGGGATAGGGCTCAGCTGGAGATGATTTTTAATTTTATTTTTGTTACACTATATTGTACTAAGACCATACTAATATGTGTAATAGGTTCCAGCATTTAATTGCTACATTTTTATTATGTAAAGGATGAAAGTTTTAAGGTAAAAATGCTGATTTTAGGTATCTTTTTGTCTCAAAAATCGCCCCTGGTTGTGCTATGATTTTAGCATTGCCATCAATTTATTTAGATGGTCATTTTATCCATTTTTAAGTTTATCAACTCGTGGCTTGTTAAAAACTTCAAGGCAATTGCGTAAAACGCATTTTTATGACACCCGAAGGTGCGTTTTTGTGCTTTAAGGATTTTTCTGGGAATTAATTAGTCGCTATGACTTCCAAGTGTTTATTGACATTGTTTATAGTCAATAATAATATATTAAGGTGTTATATTGAGTTATATGGGGTTATACTAACTCAGAACATAATTCTCGGGCTACCCGGGCAAAAGGAGCGTTAAGAAATCCTCCCGGGTATTTTGTCTTTAACTGAGAATTTATCTTGAGAACTTTATCTTAAATCATTAAGGTACTATTATGCATTTAGAATGAGGTGTAATGCTTTATTTTATTTTATAAGGTATTTCTGGGACTTTTGGGCCTTAAGGGGCCTTTAAGGGAATTCCCGAGCATATTGTATTTTTACTCAGTTTTAGATGAAGTCCTGTGTTCTGAAGATCATATAATGATCCTTGGTTAGCTTCATATGAAGTTTATAGCTTATATATCTTGTTTACTTAAGGTCGGGCTTTAACGCACGTTTTTGACCTTAAGGAGTTTAGGTGCGTTTTTAACGCCCAAGTGTTTATATGTTTTCTTAGGGTTTCATAATCCCCCAAATAATATTTATAATTCCAAAAATAATATTTATTTACTTACATTTAATTATTTAAATGTTAGGGGTATTTCACTTAAGGTTAGTGTATTATTTAGCACTCATGAGAGTCATTGTATATTGATTAGAACATTGGCAGGGAAATTAAGTTGGTGGCCGAGATTGTCCAAGGAAAAAGCCTAAGGAGAAAGTTAAGAGGAACTTGAGAAAAACAAGGTAAATTGCTTACCTTAAGGTGTTTTATTGATTTAAGGGATGAGAATTAGATAGATGATAAGTTTAGCTTAGATTTTACATAAGGAAAGGGTTATAAAACTTAGGAGAAAGAACATGGTTATATTGAGAACTTGTGACTAAAGAGCAAATGGGAAATTAGATAGTTAAACAAATACAAGGTGAATTATGAGAACACTATTATTGCAATAGGAGCATTGTTGTATGTATTTGCAGGTCAAAGGCTATATATATATATATTGTGGAAATTCAGTGTTTAAGATTTATGCATTTAAGGGCCTAAGAGCCAAGTCATTTAAGGGCCTAAGTGCCAAGCAATTTAAGTTTATGCACTATATTATGATGTAGTGAAGTTTGGGTGTGATTTTTGTGTTAAGAATGTGTGATAAGAACTTGAGTGTTCATGGTTGTTTAATGGTAAAAACCAAGTGTTTGGGTGTAGTAATATACTAGGGAAGCCATGTCAAAATTTGGTGAAGAAACTTGGTGTTTAAGATGTTCTAAGGAGACTTTATGACTAAGGGAGTACTAGTAAACATTAGGAGTTGTTTTGGTGAAAAAGAATGAGTTCAAGGTGTTCTTGAGAATTAGGATGACCTAGGTATGTCTAGAAGGAACTAGAGGTTGTAAGGGTGAATTTTAGGCACCAAAACAATGGTTAAGGAAGTTAAGAAACTTGTGCAAAGTTTGAAGGAAAATAAGGTATAATGACTTGTAAGGATGTAAGCATGTGCTAGATTATATAGCTTGGAGAAGTTTGAGTAAAGGAAATTGGGAGGTAAGGTATTGCTTGAGGAGTGGTTACATTGATGTGGAGGAAACACTTTGGTTAGTTGAAGTTTTAGGCAAACAATTTACATGTTGGGAGTTTTAGTGGTTTAGTTCTAAGTGTTAGGAATTTCTTGCAATAATTTGAGGAAATGATCAATGGATTAAGTGGAGGGTTTATCAATGATTTGATGGATGATTTAAGAGTTTATTAAGTGCCTAAATGGTATTAGATCATGTTGGGGAACTTATGGAAGAGTTTGGAATTGATTTAGCACATAAGGGAGAAATTCTGTAGTGGACCGACCCAGGGGACTGACCCTGTCTGGGTCGGTCGGACCTTGTTAAGCAAGCCAAATTGTCTCTGGCATGGACCGACCCAGAGGGCCTTGGGTCGGTCGGTCTGGCTTTGGGTCGGTCGGGTAAGATTTAGCGAACGGAAACGTTACTGGAATGGACCGACCCAGGGGTTGGGTCGGTCGGTGGGTCGGTCGACCCTTAAGAAAAAAAAAGAAAAAAAAGAGAAACTCTAAGAATGTTAAGTGGTATTAATGGTACACCATTAAGAGGGTAATGATGATTAGAAAGATAAGAACATGAGGATTTAAGAGATTAAGTTAAGTAAACGGTATAAGTATTTAAGGTTAAGTTCTAAGAACTTAGTGGGTATTAATTGGGAATCATTAGGGATTAAGTAAGTTAAGTAAAGTATAAGTAATTAATAATCTAAGTTGGATGAATGTTTTCGGATTTGAGAATTTGGAACCAGAAGAGAATTAAACAACCGGGACAACCGATGGTGAACGGTATGGTTTTCTTGTAGCCTACTTGCTAACGAGGTGTCCCTCGGCTTGTGTGCTATCTGTTTATTTGTTATGACTAAACCAAGATAAAGCATGCAACCGGACTATTTATCTTCTTGTGTGTTTGCATTATACTAACACACTTGGCTTGAGATTAGTTACTAACATTACTTAGTAACATTGGATGAGATAAGAAATTCACTTCCAAATTTGTTGGTTGGTTAATACCCGAGAAAGGTTTAAATAACACTTCGTCTTTGAGACTTTCTACTAACTGGAACTTGGGGGGAGTGAGGAATCCGGGACTGACTCCGGTCATGCATGTTAAGGAAAGGGGGTCGGTATCTGAATCAGGTCCGACTTCCGCTTAAGGACTTGTCTTAGGACTTGTTGCCTAGGGTCGAATGTCGGCTCAGCTACCGTGGATTTCAGTCCAAGGTAGGAGGCAGATTAAGATGGTGCGGTAGGATCACCTAAATCCTAAATTTAAGATAAGTTGTTTATTCAACCAATGGAGTTAATAGCTCATTGACTAGGGTTGCTTTTGACCCGACAAAAATAAACATTGAGATAAGATACAACCATTTCTATTTAAAGAACGGTTAGTATTCTAAGATTGAGATAAGGATTAAGATTGAGGTAAGATAAGATTGGACTGAGATTAAGAGGAAACATAACTTAAGGAGTTAACTGTATAACTCACTTATTAAGGGAACGCTTTTAAGACGTTCATTGTGTGTGAACTGTAATGTTCATGTGTGGCTTGTTGTTTATTGCACTACTTATTATGTTGTGTATCTAATCAATCTCCATGCTATCGACAATTAGTCGTCGTAGTCTCATTAGCTTGGGGGCTATAAGAGAATCGTACCAGCAAAGGTGCTGACCCCCTCGGGGGCTGTTGTTTACATTTTACAGGTAAGCGCCCCATGAAGGCTCATCACGAGAGTAGGGGTGGTTAGACTTAGGGTGGGTTTATATTTTGAGTACGGGATGCGCATGTGCTCCGTCTGTTAATATTTAAACTTATAAAGAATTAAGTCGGTTGTTGAGATACTTGTAAACTCGGTTGGTGATTGTTTTGGTTAGATGGTTGTAAGTATTAAAGTTCGGTTATCCTTGCGTTTTGACCGTAGCAAGGTCCTGGTAATTAATATATTCTGCTGCGATGTTTATGATTTGATGTTAAGTTTGCGATGACCACGTTTGGATTGGAGACGGGGTGTTACAATATTAGGGCATAACAAGATTTACAAGCATATTCTAGGGTTTGGGGTCAAAAACCCATCCCAAAGCACTAAATGAGTTTACTCAAACATTGGAGCTACAAAGGAGAGAAAGGATAAAGAGATAGCCACTAATGAGAGTGGTTGAGCTTTGAATGAGGTGGGCACTTCCCCTTTCTTCTCTTCTTCTTCTCTTCTCTTTTTCTCCTCTTTTGTCGCCTCTGTTTGTTGCCTCTGTCTGCTCTCGAACGGGGCTGAAGTGTGCGAGTTGATGATTGAGATTTTAATTCTCCAAATTCTGCATTTTAACAAGTCTGGGGCACCTCTGTGTGTGTGGTCCGGGTTTGCGTCCGACTAATAAACCCGGACCACACTAACGTGGATATATCTGGGAGCGTAGATGCATGGTCCGGGTTTGTAAACCCGGACACAAATCCGGACCATGTCAAAATGTTGGCAAAGAGTTGGGCGAGAGTATGGTCCAGGTTTGTAAACTCGGACACAAACCCGGACCATGTCAAAAAGAGGGCAGTAGCTTCAGCGGGGGATTGGTCCGGGTTTGTATACCCGGACACAAACCCGGACCATGTCAAAATCTTGGCAGAAGGTTGCGTAAGGGATTGGTCCGGGTTTGTAAACCCAGACACAAACCCGGACATGCCTAAAAATGCATCAGAATGCCCATTTTCTCCCGTTTGGTCCCGTCTTGGTCTCGACTCTCGTGGCACGCATCCCCAAGTCTCGTATAAGCATCCAAACAGCTCCTTTTCATCATTCATTTGTGCTCCAATGATCTTTTACCTAAATTATATCCAAAAGTGTGCAAGTTCACTAATGATTACTAAATACTCAATAAAATGGTGAAAATAGGTTATAATCCAAGTAAAATGCAAGTGAATATAAACCTAATAAATGCATATATTCACCACTTATCAAGCTTCCAGCCGAGTAGACTTGTACAACAACGCCTTAACTACTCCTTTGTTCACCACTGCTTCGTACCCCATACTTGATTGCCCTTATATACATGGTACTCTTGGATGTTTAATCTTATTTTATGTGATTTATTATCTTACTTGCCACTACATTTTATTATGTTTCATATGCAGCTCTTGTCAAAGAAAAAACCACGGACCAGAACTTGATTCTGAGATATTTCAATGTCCTTCTGTTTGACGCCCAAGGAAAATTACTACTTCAGGTAATTTTATGATTAAATCACATCATATGTCGTTATGTTAATAAAAATTCTTTTCTTATTTTACTCAACATAACATAAACGAGGAGAAAAGTGGAGCACGTGTCATAGTACTCCAACTACAGGGGTACCGAATTTTTGCAAGACGGAGGTGCCATTATTCAACTATTTTATAGTAACATTTAACAGTGTACATATTTATTTAATCAAATCTCGTTTTAAAAGTTTTCTTTCAAATAAAATGTTAGACATATGGGGTTGATGATGCCAAGTAATTATCTGGAAAATTTTGTAAAATGACACTAAGTGATTGTTTAATTTATGAGATGTCACCTATGTTACAATTTACTAAAATCCAATATAGTCACTTAAAGAAAAGAGAGTGAAATATTCATGCTCATTAAGAATTATAAAATATTTAAAAAAGAGCAACAATTATCAAAATTAATTAAAATTATTATTGAATATCACTAAATATAATAACAATTTTTAAATAACTACTAATGTTTAAAAAATGTTTTAAATATTTACAAGCTTAAGACTAATTTTATTTTAAACTTTCCCATAGTTTTATTCTCCTTCTTCACTTACTAAAATATATGTAATTGAAGTTAGATAATGAGACTATAATTTTCTGAAACATCAACACTAAATTTTCTTTATACTATATTTTAATATATTAAATGAGTAGTTACAACAAAAAGTGAATTTAATTTACTTAAAAAAATGAATGATGAGTCAAATTTTTAATAGAGATTATACACAACTATTTCACAATATATTAGAGTAGTTTAGTTTATGAGTTGAAATTTATATTATTAATTTTAAAATATTTAACAATTACCAAAATATAATTGTAAATATTTTAGTAGATAAGAATAATGAAAAATCATGAAAGGTAAACAAAAGAAAGAGAAAAAATTTGAATTTTTATTCCTCATGGTTTATTTTAATGATTTAATAATTTGTGTTTTTGTAAATTGCGTTGAGATGACAATTTTATAAATTAAGTGAAATACCCCGAACTTAAATATGGTGATTAGATTATTTAAATATGGTATTTAAGGGCCTAATAGTGCCTAAGTAATTTTGGTAAGGAAAATAAATCCAAAAGAAATGAGGAAACGCTTAGAAAGCGGAAAACGCTAAAATAAGCGTTAAATAACCATAGGAGGTACGAGACCTCGGTTAGAGTATTATAAGGATTACTAAGGCTTATTAATGCCTAATTAGTATATGGGAATGATTCCCGAAGAAAACGGATCCGAATAATGTATTAAAATGCTAATAGAGCTTTAGCGCACGTTTTTCGAGAAAACCCGAAAACGTGATCGTAAGTGGTCAAACGAACCCATAAAAAATTATAAATCATTAAACAACTATTATTAAGCATTAACGGAAGCTTAATAACCAATAAAAATAAAGAAAAGAGAAAATTCCGGAAAACGGGCCCGGTTAGTGAATAGTATCAAAACCGGGCAAAGTAACGAACGTTTTCTGTAAAAGACGAAAAACGCTCCAGCTAGTATAACAGTAGGGGGCCGGTTTTTAAATAAGTCAAGAGCCTCACACACACTCATATACTAGCTAATTAATTAAGGGACAAAAGCAAAAAGTAACAAAGTACAAAAAGCACTCACATACTCTCTTTCCTCCCATTCCCTCATCTCTCTCCTACCCTTCTCCTTCCCCACCGATTTCTCTCTCATTCTCCCCCTTGCTGGAGATTTTTGAGAAGCTCCAACACCATCCATGGCTTGCCTTCTTTCTCTCCATGCTCTAACTCCATTTGAGCTCCAAATGTAAAATAAAACACATATTTGAACTCCCCTCTTCAAGCTCTACGTTTCTATCTTTTCAAAATCCAAAAATGAGCAACTTCATCTCCATGGGTTTTCCCCATTTGAAGAGAAAAGCACACCATTATGGAGCTTGGAGTCTCCTCTTTCCAACAAGGTAAAAATCTCAATGAAAGACCTCACTTTTCTCCATCTCTTGAGTATGGCCGATTTTTGCCTCTCTTTCTTACCTTGTTTTTTTCTCTTGCTTTGGAGCATTGTTTCAACCCTCCAATGGTGGAGAAACCCCCTTCTTGATTCAAGGGTGAGAATCCCTCTCAAAGATCTCCAAAGGTAAAACCCTAACTTGTGCTATAAGCCCTTGTATTTGAATTAGAATTCTTTAAGGGTTTAGAAGGATAATTAAAATGCATTTTTGTGTTCTTGGGTGTTGGGATGGAGTTTGACAACTCCATTCCCCACAAAACCGATTTGGACAAGAAAGAGAGGAGGAGGAGAAATGGAAAAGAAATGGAGGAATCAAAAGCTCAAGGTAAGAGCTCCTTCTTAATGCTTAATTTAATGCATTAGTGTAATGGGAATGGATAAACAAATAAAAGAACCTAAACTATTGTACTAGTATTGTAGTTGTGGATGTTTGATTATTTGTGAGCAAAAATGTGGATTTGTAGGCCTTAGAGCCAAATGAATTGTGTATGTGTATTAGTATTACTATTTGAGGAAGTAATGATGTATTGGTATTGTAATTGAGGAAATGTTGGTGTATTGAAATTTTGTATGAACCTTGTGTGCTGGTAGGACCCTTGTTGGGTGTGGCTAGCTTTAGGTTGGATTTGATGAGAGAATGTGTATTTGAGGATGTAAGGAATTGTAGGTAAACTATGGCAAAATTTTGGTAGGAATATGTACATTTGAGGATGACTTGGTGAATAGGAGAACCAAGGTGTGTATTGGGTTTAGTGAGGAAGATTGTAGTATGTGAAGTTAAGATACAAAATCTGTAGCATAGGTGTAACAAAAACTGTTACATGTGTTGGAAAAGAAGTGAGGAAGATTGTGTAAGTTGATTGATGGATTTAGTAATGGATTTGGTGGATGAATTGAGGTATTTTAGGAAGCCTAAATGGTGCTAAAACATGTGGGATTACATGTTGGGAGATTGGGGAAGAAATGGGTAAAGAAAGAAGTGAAAAACAAAATCTGTAGGCATGTCCTGGACCGGACCGACCCAGAGGTTGGGTCGGACGGTGGGTCGGTCTGAGCACAGACGATGGAACGTAAAGCTACTGGAATGGTCCGACCCAGGGGCGTATGGGTCGGACGGAACAGTTCTGGGTCGGACGGGACAATTTCAGAAGACGGAAAACTAACTGGAATAGGCCGACTCATAGGTTGGGTCGGACGGTGGGTCGGACGGCCCTAACTTATAAAATAATAATAATAATAATAATAATAATAATAATAATAATAATAGTAACATAGTAATCATATGTATGTATATATATAGGTATGTACATATATGAAGGACTATAGTAATATACCATTAATGTGTCACCAATGGTAAGGAAGTAAGTATGTGAGTAGGAAAACAAGTATGAAAAGTATTAAGTAGGTTGAGAGTATGAGAACATTAAGTATACCGGGATAACGGGGTAAGTACGGGAGTAGTAATTATTTGTGTATCGTAAGAGTATAGTATAAATAATAATGTTGGAACATTATCAGTGGAACAAGTGTGAACCAAGGCACGAGGGACACATGGTAGAGCTAACTCCGGTGAAAGGTATGATTTTCTCATGCCCCGTATGCTAACCGAGTTACGTTGATTTGTGCTGTACCGGCTAATCAAGACTAAAGCATGAAAACGGTTTATTGCCTTTCATTGTATGTCTTGTTGTATGTTGTGTGGGCTAACCCTTCTTGATTGATTGTGTGGCTTCACTTAGTGCGTAGACCGACTCATAGATGAGTCTTGTGTTTAGTGACTCGTAGTAAGAGTCATGTTGTGAACTAACGGGTACGTAGAAACGCACTAAACTAACGAACCAACAACGATAACGTAAACCAATGAACTCACAAGAATGTGAGAGAGTGCACGGGAGTAGTAACCTCCCGATAACGATAGGAGAACCGAAATGAATAATCCACAAACAATAAGTAGTGGAAAAATATGAGTAACCTCTATTAGAGGAAGTAATCTTGGTGCAAGACATGAACCATGAGAGTAGTAAAGAATGATGAAGGATCTCCAAAACCCTTAGTAATTAGTCGACCCATTATGAGAAGGCCCGACTGATGTAAGAATGTCCCGAACATGAGAGTATTCGATACATTGGGGAAACCCTTAAATCTAAGGATACTAGACGGTGGTAATTCCCTAAGCTAGTGGAGGTTATCAAGAGAGATACTTCTAGGCTAATCCATGAGATTGTAATATACTCTAAGAGAAGAGTGTTGGGAATTTGAGTAGTCCGGTAAAAACGGACATTTGAGTATTTGAGGAGCTAAGCGTATAGCCCTCGTATTGTAGGTCCGGTGGCGAGTCTTGTGTATGACTCCGCCCAGAGGCCAAAGTAATGAGTAGTGAGTATTGTGTATTTATGAGTAAAGTAACGAGTACTGAGTAGGAAGTGAGTATGAGTATGCAATAAGTACCGAGTATTGAGTACGTATGAGTAAGTATGGAGTGTTGAGTAGCGAGTATGCACAAGTATAGTAACGAGTACAGAGTAAGGATCGTGTGCGAGTAGGGCATTGAACATGGAGTGATGAATATGCAAGAGTAAGGAGTGAGTATGAGTAGAGTAGCGAATATCGAACACAGTACGAACAGAGTAGTGAGTGACGCAACGAAAGAGTAATGAATAGATAACTAATACGAACGGTTGACTATCGAATTGTCTTCCTTAGTAAGTATTGAACCTTGTATGTGTATGTAGGTATTGTTGATTGTATTGTTGTAGCATGAGTATGTATGTATGCATGTAAAATGAACTCCATGTATATCCGACCCAAAGTAGTCGATGTACCGCGGTTAGCACGCGGTATATGCGAAATTCATATTCAGCGTTAGCTGACCCCCTAGGGGGAACGTTTTTAGTGTGCAGGTATTCGAAGCTGACCACCGTTCGAGAGAGTAGGACGGGGACTACTATGTAAGCATGGGTAGTTGTATAACAGGGATTGTATTGTAATGTATTGTGAATTTGGAAGTCCAAACTGTATCGGTAAATTAAGGATTGTAGTAGACTCGGTGTAGTAATGTATTGGAGTTGTAATTGAATTATGGATGAGTATGCAATGGGAAGTATTGTATTGTGTAGAGCACTCGGTATGTTCACATTCATCAGACCGATAGTACTTGTAGGATTGTAACTCGCCTTGTTAGTCACGTGGGTGACTAACGGCATTGTACGCCCGCCGTTGAGTATGTAATGTCCGCTGTGAAGGTAAGTATTGTACAGTAATGATGGTATTAGCGGTAGGGGTGTTACAAAAAGTGGTATCAGAGCGAAGTATCGCTCTGATGGATGAAATACCAAGTTTAGGAAATACCGAGTTAGGAATTAAAAACTTAGGGCTAAGGGTTGAGTGTTAGCGTGTGAGGTACGCTAGATAGGAACTCCGCGTGAACCGGAAACCTACAACAACCATACCCGCCCTCCGCAACCCCCAGTATAAAGTTGGAATAATAACGCCAGAGAGATGGAAAGACCTCTCACACTCGGGTAAAACCCGATCTGGCAGTTGCAAAACAAACCTTATTATTAGAAAGGAACCTGTCACACGGTAGATACCGAGGACCGGAAATCCCGGAGACGGTTCCCGTTAGAACAACAACAACCACAATTAATGATCGCAGATCCAAGATCCTAAATAAAGAATAATGGAATTTATGCCACCATGGGGCGACGTGCTTCGCAGTCGCGAGAACCATGAGTAGCCAGCAAGTAGAGGAGCACAGCCGTGCAATGAAGCAAGGAAGATAGAGTAACAAAACCGAGACCATAGAGCCTACGGACTGTAATGTTTGATAATACCAATAACGGTATACAAGCCGACTAAAGAAGTAGTCGAGGTTGGATTAACACCAAACCTACACGCCAAGAGGCCGTGATAACAGAACAACATAGTTCAGATGACAATGAAAGTATTCATAAGACATACACCTATAGGACTACAACGTGGTTCCTAAGGATAAGTCAAGTCTCGTTAACCTCAGTGAAGGTGTGAGACAGTTGAATTAACAACAACCAGGTCAAGAACGCTGAGAAATGACTCAGGAGACTGATCACCAAGGTCAAAAGACCAAAGGAAGAAGTAATGAGACCACCAAGTATGGATGGAAACGATACCGTGACCGGTATACGTTAACCGAAAAACAACCTACCCGCGTACTTGCCCAGGGCAAGTGCAGCCACTACAAGACGGTTGGGAGACTTTTAACAACCCGCAAATACTTGCTAAAGTACCGCTATGACGAATGGAGCAAATATAGGATTACCAATCCTAAGGATTAAATAACGAAACCTCGGAAAGTCCTAACGGCCCGACCATTGTATCAAGAACATACCAGTCAGCAAGAAGCTGGACTTGGTCAAGACCTCAGACATGGCGACACCATGAAGAACTTCTTTTAACACTGAACTGTTATTTCAAAACTCAAAATTTTCTTTCAAAACCACAAACCCTTCTTTTAAACCTTGGATTTAAAAAAAAAAACCAAAACGACGAAATTTCGGTGAGTATCATAGGATGATACAAGAAGAGTTGGCAATAGAATACTTCACCTAGGCGTGTGACGAACACTACGAGTGTACCCAAATATGGGATGTGGGACGACCGCACTCCGAAGGAGCTTGCGGGCCTGACATATAGTTAGGTAAGTGGTAACGTGCCAAGACGGTACCCCACGTATGTATACATGTAGTGTACGAAACACGGGAAGCAGCCAACTCCGTTCTACGGACCATAAGTAAATTCAATCAGAATAGTTGAATACCTCAAACGAGCAAGGGAAACTTAGATAAGCTACAAGCTTGGGAGTCAGAAACTCACTCCAGGAGAACCATTAAGAGTTCAAAGTGAAAGAAGCACTAACAACGGAACAAGACATAGGATATGTCTCCAAGATATCGAAGTAAAGCATGATGACTGGAAGGAATACCCAGTCTAAACACTGTAAGGCAAATGCCTAGCATTAACACATCGGTGTTCAATGAACGGGATGGAATTCCTAGAACAACTACCACAAACACACAGGGTGATCATATATGGTACCGAAATTACCATTCATCACCAAAGGGAATACCAAACCCGTTATAACATAAGGAAAAGCACCAGTGTTCTACCCTAAGGACGGGAGACGCTATAACCCTCAACGAATAACTCAAATCCAGAACCGCAAGGTAGGATAACAAACTGAACATACTCATAAATGTCAGCCAGATGCTACCATATAATCAGTACTACCCAGGAGCGATCCACAAAGGGTATCAAGTCAACACAGTTGAACGAAAGGTCGTGATAAGAACACCACGATTGAAATGAACACTCGGTTAGACACCGAAGGGATCCTACTTGACGGAGGATACCCAAAATTAATAAATGGTATCGATCAATACCAAGATACAAAAGGGCCTCCAACAAACGGAAGCGTGATGCGAAGATCTTACCATGGAGCCCAGTATCACCTCCAAGCCCAGCAATGGCTTATGGAGAAGTAACCACTTGGGAACGACCTATGATGAGCAGAGCTCTAGGCAATATGGCTAGTAGGCCATGTAAAACCCATTGTGAACCATATGGAAAATGGTCAAGGACGACACCGATAAAAGAGTAACAACCAATAATTGAGGATGCCCCTCATAAATGTGAGACCGCAAGAGCGGTGAACACATGGATCCCAAGAAGGGGATACCATCAGTAACTGTCGGGAAATATATCCCTTTCAGAGCTACTAATGTAGTCAAGCTTGAGCATACAATTATTGCCAAGCAATGTGAAATAAGCTCTAACAGCCACTGTTGACAACCAAGGAGTAACCGGTTATAAAACCAATGATGCTCAGGGAGCTCAGAAAAATAAAGGAATACCATATTCTGCATTTGCCAAATACATGGGGAACCATTGTATAAATGATAGAGATGCATGAGCTGAAGCTAGCAACAGCAGAGGCCATGTAAACCAATACTGTGAATCAGTAAGAACATGGTGCGTAGCAGGCGACCAGTGTGTGTGAATAATCACCCAATACTATGGAGTTGTTAAACAAGATGGTAGACAGACCGGGCAACAAGCCAGAAGTCTGCACCAAATGATGTAGCACCACCTGAAAGAGTAACAATCAGTCCTATTGCGATCTTATAAGAGAGTTACTGCCAAGGGTTCACGCCTCTGCACTCTGTAGGACTGAGTGTTTTGGTATTGCGCTTGTGTAGTCAATGATCTAGAGGGATAGCAAGGAATATGGAAAATGTAAGTAGTGGTAAATTCTTCCTTTCACCAGTGAACATGGCATAAGCCAGCTAAGTAAAAGCTTAGAAACAAACTGTGCGGCCTAAGGCCAAAGAAGCACGAAGAGTGTAAAACACACCAACAATCACAAGATGTGAATTCCATTGGAATAAAAGTGAAATGAGACTTAAGAAAGTCACAAGGACCGACGCATCGAAAATGCAAGGTCATACAAGTAAAGAATACTTGTACTGAACCAGGGAAACTGATATAATTCAGAAGCTACTAACAATAGAGGAAGCACTACAACTAAGTAGTGGCTCAACCTCAACCGACAATAAGTCGGAGGAACCAAGTGAAAGATCACTACAAACACAACAGTATGTATATAGATTGCCAGAGAGCTGGTTACAAATCTAAAACTCATTGAGTTCACGCACGGTAAAAGAATACCACGCGAGATGGAACAAACCTTATTCCCACAATAAAAGGGATAAAAAGGTGATGTATAGCACATTTAAGATAACAAGAAGGACGTATAACCCAAGTTATCAGGGTCGCGCAGCAGAAGCTAGTGGGCCCAAAATTCTAAGAAAGACACCTAGTGAATAAAAGGGTAATCATCAATGCCTGAAAGCCATTTAGGCTAGAACCGAACCCGGTTAAGAGTTAAATAACTCCGATGAAAATGCTTGATGCAGGGACTAACCGGAAATACGGTTAAGACCCATTGATCAAGAAACATTGTATAATAAACCGCATGGAAACTGAACCACTCCATGACGGCTGAATGCCTTCGACCAATGTCCAATGTTGACACATGGTAGATTACGTGGGTGTAATCCCTTTTAAGGGGGGTAGAGCGAAAACCGCGAAATGTATGTTTTACGTGACAAGGGCGTAAACTACAATGCACATAGCGCAAAAGAATTCGTTTTGATGGTTGATACTTATGTTACATAAACATTTGTATTCACTCATCGTGTAATTTTAGTTATTGGAGAAATAAGAATAAGAAAGGAGTAGAGAAACTCCAGGGGAATGAGGACCCCGATTGGTAATAGTATGAGGAATGAGTATGTATGGGAGACTCGAGGAGTATGAATCGGTATACAACCGATGTATTTTATGAGTATAAATTGGAGTATAGTAAATTAATGGGATATTATACCCATGAATTTCTTAAGTATAGTAGTTGGAGAGGATGCAGTAATAATCGATGCGATGATTAGTAAGCAGGTAGGTGAATTATATAAATTGGAAAATGCATGTGTGTGATTATGAGTAGCAAGATTAAAAAGATAGAAAACGAAATAATGTTTGACGAGCTGTCTGTTTGTATTGAGGTGGGAAGTGGAACTTGATTTGCTAGCGATCAAGGGAAGCCAAACACAAATTGGGGTGGAAGGATAATTCAACACCAATGCTGATCACATTGGGATTGAAGGACTCTGGAAGCTCCCTTAAGTGGTCACAGTAATAACACTAGTATTAGGTATAATCATCATAAATGGAATTTGGGAGATGTATGCAAGTTTTCAAAATTAATTTCCAAACTAATTTGGTACAATGTTTTCTTCAAACTTGAGAATGAGGATCGGTTTTGAAACTGCTCCCACGGGTGCTAGTGGATCTTCCATGCCTAGGCACGGGTATCCGGTCGAAACCATAGGAGGAGAAGCTAGTTTTGAGTCGGTGGGAGTGTTGATTAGCTTTGAAACCACTACACCGTTCGTGCGGTGACAGTGTGTGTTTTGTATTTTTCCAAGGGCACTGGGGCAGCGTAGTCCCGAAGTAAGTATGCGTAAGTATGAGTAAGTATGAGTAAGTAAGTATGAGTAAGTGCCCGAGGATCTCTATATGTGCAAATGAATTTGATCTGAACCAAAGGACCGTAGAGCCAGAAAGTGTAAGTGCTCAAGTCATGACGGCCGTGAACCAGAAAGCGTAAGTGTTCAAACGTGACCGGTACCTGAGGGATCACTTGACAAGGGAGAGGATGGTATCTCATTTATCTGCGGACGGACCCCATGGAGAGCTTGTAACAGATATTTTTGATTGCTATGCATGCAGTGACATACTGTTTGGATGTGTAGTATGCATCATGTCAGACATTTGGAGTTTGACAAGTTATATGTAGAGGTCATAACCTTAGCATAGAGTATTTATACGAGTAACAATATTAGATTCACCAACTTTGAGCAAAGTTCTTTAAGGGGGTAGATTGAAATACCCCGAACTTAAATATGGTGATTAGATTATTTTAATATGGTATTTAAGGGCCTAATAGTGCCT
Organism: Limonium bicolor; assembly: GCA_023374045.1. Classification (NCBI taxonomy): domain Eukaryota; kingdom Viridiplantae; phylum Streptophyta; class Magnoliopsida; order Caryophyllales; family Plumbaginaceae; genus Limonium; species Limonium bicolor. The sequence continues at coordinate 91,347,634 of CM041782.1, forward strand.
AAGTAATTTTGGTAAGGAAAATAAATCCAAAAGAAATGAGGAAACACTTAGAAAGCGGAAAACGCTAAAATAAGCGTTAAATAACCATAGGAGGTACAAGACCTCGGTTAGAGTATTATAAGGATTCCTAAGGCTTATTAATGCCTAATTAGTATATGGGAATGATTCCCGAAGAAAACGGATCCGAATAATGTATTAAAACGCTAATAGAGCTTTAGCGCACGTTTTTCGAGAAAACCCGAAAACGTGATCGTAAGTGGTCAAACGAACCCATAAAAAATTATAAATCATTAAACAACTATTATTAAGCATTAACGGAAGCTTAATAACCAATAAAAATAAAGAAAAGAGAAAATTCCGGAAAATGGGCCCGGTTAGTGAATAGTATCAAAACTGGGTAAAATAACGAGCGTTTTCTGTAAAAGACGAAAAACGCTCCAGCTAGTATAACAGTAGGGGGGCGGTTTTTAAATAAGTCAAGAGCCTCACACACACTCATATACTAGCTAATTAATTAAGGGACAAAAGCAAAAAGTAACAAAGTACAAAAAGCACTCACATACTCTCTTTCCTCCCATTCCCTCATCTCTCTCCTACCCTTCTCCTTCCCCACCGATTTCTCTCTCATTCTCCCCCTTTCTGGTGATTTTTGAGAAGCTCCAACACCATCCATGGCTTCCCTTCTTTCTCTCCATGCTCTAACTCCATTTGAGCTCCAAATGTAAAATAAAACACATATTTGAACTCCCCTCTTCAAGCTCTATGTTTCTATCTTTTCAAAATCCGAAAATGAGCAAATTCACCTCCATGGGTTTCCCCATTTGAAGAGAAAAGCACACCATTATGGAGCTTGGAGTCTCCTCTTCCCAACAAGGTAAAAATCTCCATGAAAGACCTCACTTTTCTCCATCTCTTGAGTATGGCCGATTTTTGCCTCTCTCTCTTACCTTGTTTTTTTCTCTTGCTTTGGAGCATTGTTTCAACCCTCCAATGGTGGAGCAACCCCCTTCTTGATTCAAGGGTGAGAATCCCTCTCAAAGATCTCCAAAGGTAAAACCCTAACTTGTGCTATAAGCCCTTGTATTTGAATTAGAATTCTTTAAGGGTTTAGAAGGATAATTAAAATGCATTTTTGTGTTCTTGGGTGTTGGGATGGAGTTTGACAACTCCATTCCCCACAAAACCGATTAGGACAAGAAAGAGAGGAGGAGGAGAAATGGAAAAGAAATGGAGGAATCAAAAGCTCAAGGTAAGAGCTCCTTCTTAATGCTTAATTTAATGCATTAGTGTAATGAGAATGGGTAAACAAATAAAAGAACCTAAACTATTGTACTAGTATTGTAGTTGTGGATGTTTGAGTATTTGTGAGCAAAAATGTGGATTTGTAGGCCTTAGAGCCAAATGAATTGTGTATGTGTATTAGTATTGCTATTTGAGGAAGTAATGATGTATTGGTATTGTAATTGAGGAAATGTTGGTGTATTGAAATTTTGTATGAACCTTGTGTGCTGGTAGGACCCTTATTGGGTGTGGCTAGCTTTAGGTTGGATTTGATGAGAGAATGTGTATTTGAGGATGTAAGAAATTGTAGGTAAACTATGGCAAAATTTTGGTAGGAATATGTACATTTGAGGATGACTTGGTGAATGGGAGAACCAAGGTGTGTATTGGGTTTAGTAGAGATGTTTAGAGACCATGGCTAGATGATTGTAGTATGTGAAGTTAAGATACAAAATCTGTAGCAAGTGAGGTATCAAAACGCATTGTAGAACTAGGAAGAAATTGGTGTGCAGGATTTTGTAAGATGAGTGTTGGAACTTGGGTATAGGTAGTGTAATGGGTTGGAAATGAATTGGTATGGTAAGGTGAGGCATTTAGAATGCTAGGAATGGCATTGGTTGAGGAAGTATTGGAAGAGAATTGAGTTTTAAAATCTGTAGCATAGGTGTAACAAAAACTGTTACATGTGTTGGAAAAGAAGTGAGGAAGATTGTGTAAGTTGATTGATGGATTTAGTAATGGATTTGGTGGATGAATTGAGGTATTTTGGGAAGCCTAAATGGTGCTAAAACATGTGGGATTACATGTAGGGAGATTGGGGAAGAAATGGGTAAAGAAAGAAGTGAAAAATAAAATCTGTAGGCATGTCCTGGACCGGACCGACCCAGAGGTTGGGTCGGACGGTGGGTCGGTCTGAGCACAGACGATGGAACGTAAAGCTACTGGAATGGTCTGACCCAGAGGCGTATGGGTCGGACGGGACAATTTTAGAAGACGGAAAACTTACTGGAATGGGCCGACCCATAGGTTGGGTCGGACGGTGGGTCGGACGGCCCTAACTTATAAAATAATAATAATAATAATAATAATAATAATAATAATAATAATAATAATAAATAATAATAATATAATAATAATAATAATAATAATAATAATAGTAACATAGTAATCATATGTATGTATATATATAGGTATGTACATATATGAAGGACTACAGTAATATACCATTAATGTGACACCAATGGTAAGGAAGTAAGTATGTGAGTAGGAAAACAAGTATGAAAAGTAATTAAGTAGGTTGAGAGTATGAGAACATTAAGTATACCGGGATAACGGGGTAAGTACGGGAGTAGTAATTATTTGTGTATCGTAAGAGTATAGTACTAATAATAATGTTGGAACATTATCAGTTGAACAAGTGTGAACCAAGGCACGAGGGACACATGGTAGCTAACTCCGGTGAAATGTATGATTTTCTCATGCCCCATATGCTAACCGAGTTACGTTGATTTGTGTGTTGTATGCCGGCTAATCAAGACTAAAGCATGAAAACGGTTTATTGCCTTTCATTGTATGTCTTGTTGTATGTTGTGTGGGCTAACCCTTCTTGATTGATTGTGTGGCTTCACTTAGTGCGTAGACCGACTCATAGATGAGTCTTGTGTTTCGTGACTCGTAGTAAGAGTCATGTTGTGAACTAACGGGTACGTAGAAACGCACTAAACTAACGAACCAACAATGATAACGTAAACCAATGAACTCACAAGAATGTGAGAGAGTGCACGGGAGTAGTAACCTCCCGATAACGATAGGAGAACCGAAATGAATAATCCACAAACAATAAGTAGTGGAAAAATATGAGTAACCTCTATTAGAGGAATTAATCTTGGTGCAAGACATGAACCATGAGAGTAGTAAAGAATGATGTGGGATCTCCAAAACCCTTAGCAATTAGTCGACCCATTATGAGAAGGCCCGACTGATGTAAGAATGTCCTGAACATGAGAGTATTCGATACGTTGGGGAAACCCTTAAATCTGAGGATACTAGACGGTGGTAATTCCCTAAGCTAGTGGAGGTTATCAAGAGAGATACTTCTAGGCTAATCCATGAGATTGTAATATACTCTAAGAGAAGAGTGTTGGGAATTTGAGTAGTCCGGTAAAAACGGACATTTGAGTATTTGAGGAGCTAAGCGTATAGCCCTCTTATTGTAGGTCCGGTGGCGAGTCTTGTGCATGACTCCGCCCAGAGGCCAAAGTAATGAGTAGTGAGTATTGAGAATAAGGCATTGAACATGGAGTGATGAGTATGCAAGAGTAAGGAGTGAGTATGAGTAGAGTAGCGAATATCGAACACAGTACGAACAGAGTAGTGAGTAACGCAACGAAAGAGTAATGAATAGATAACTAATACGAACGGTTGACTATCGAATTGTCTTCCTTAGTAAGTATTGAACCTTGTATGTGTATGTAGGTATTGTTGATTGTATTGTTGTAGCATGAGTATGTATGTATGCATGTAAAATGAACTCCATGTATATCCGACCCATAGTAGTCGATGTACCGCGGTTAGCACGCGGTATATGTGAAATTCATATTCAGCATTAGCTGACCCCCTAGGGGGAACGTTTTTAGTGTGCAGGTATTCGAAGCTGACCACCGTTCGAGAGAGTAGGACGGGGACTGCTATGTAAGCACGGGTAGTTGTATAACAGGGATTGTATTGTAATGTATTGTGAATTTGGAAGTCCAAACTGTATCGGTAAATTAAGGATTGTAGGAGACTCGGTGTAGTAATGTATTGGAGTTTTAATTGAATTATGGATGAGTATGCAATGGGAAGTATTGTATTGTGTAGAGCACTCGGTATGTTCACATTCATCAGACCGATAGTATTTGTAGGATTGTAACTCGCCTTGTTAGTCACGTGGGTGACTAACGGCATTGTACGCCCGCCGTTGAGTATGTAATGTCCGCTGCGAAGGTAAGTATTGTACAGTAATGACGGTATTAGCGGTAGGGGTGTTACATTAAGACACATATACAATGCTCGGATATTGTAACATTGTGAAAAAGTGACATTTTATAATATTTAGCAAAATCTTAGTGACATTTTTATAAAGTTTCCTTATATATTTTTATTAGTAATTTGTTATCACTCATTTGTCAATTTCAATAATCAAACCAGTAACTTTCCGAAAGTTGTCAGAAAAAGCTTCGGGTGGAGGTCCAAATCTTGATGATTTGATCTCTTGTGACCAAGCGGTGCTAAAGAGTAAAAACAAACATTCAGATTTGTGGCACGGGATGAACTGAGGGAACTTCAAAATTCTGAAAGTATTTGTATGATTTGTGGTGGAATTTGGTCGAAAGTGGAAATCTGAATAGTGTCAACGCGAGTGTTTTAAATGGTGAACTTCTAAGATGGTAAGTAAACCACTTAACTTGACATATCATAAGGTTCCTAAAACTTTAATTAGCAACAAGGAAAGATGGAAATTCCTCAATCAAATCATTAGGAGGTTTCCCGCTATTAGTTATGTGAGGAAGTAGATACTGATATTCACAATCTGTTAGGGATGAGGGTGTTGAACCTGTGACCTATTGTCTCGAGTGGAGTATAGCTCACCAACTCGACTATCGCGTTTTTGAAGTTAATATGAATTTTTTCAGCCAAAGAATTCGTAGCACTCATGAGTCCAGCTTTGTGTTATACTTCTGCATCACTAATTATGCTACCGGATTCTTAATAGTACCGTAAAATGGAAAACACTCCTAATTTTATGACCACTTTTTCTTAGTACTGAAGCAGCGATCTCAACTAAATTAATCCTTCTTCTGCTCCATTTCTAGTCTATCCTGCTAAGAACCAACATGGTGTGTAGTCTGTGAGCAAAAATATCACAACCATTTTGGTGTCGCGTCTATATATTTAATTGTAGCTAGTTTGATCTATACTTAAAACTATTTAAGGATAGTGAATATGGTAGAACCATAATACACTATATGCAATCGTTAAACAAATATTTACAGACCGAACCATAATAGATCAATTGTTAAATAAATAAATAGTTAATTTCGAATTATTAAAATATATTGAGATTTTGACCGTGTGTTAAAACATAAAATAAATATTAATGGTTAAAGTGTTTGAATACTATTCACACAATATTTGAAAACCATTCAATTTTTTATTTAACTTATATTGTGCAGTGCATAAAATATTATATTAATAATTTTTGTAAGCCTAGCATGCTAATCAATATTCATGTATATTAAGAAAGTTATATATGAATAAGCTACAAATAATTTTTTTCTTTTGAACTAGTTAACACACACGTGGAAGGAAAGAAAAACACTACATGATTAGCTGATCGATGGGAAACAAAATTCCATTCCCAACCGATACTAATTAACTTCTTGCCTCCCCTCTCCTTCCTCTTCATTATGGATTGAGATGTGGTATTGTGCCTACTTATGCTAGCATTTACCACCTTCTCCTCTCTACTATATGCCACTTCAAGTATCGAATACTTAAGATTCTTTAAAAATAATAGTAAGTGTACGAATACTTAAAATAACACACAAACTAACAGGTCACCATGGACACCACTCATGCTAACTTAGAAAATTTTAGACACATACTTTGATTATATTATATATCATGATCACTCGATTCTTTCTCTCTCTCTATCCTTTATATTTTAAGTTATAGTATAAAATTCAAAAATTAAGCATACACACAAATTTATATTCGGGTAATAACAATATTAATTAATTACTTTCCATATATATGATGTCGTATGTCAATGATAATACACTTCATAATCAATACTCAGACACATAAATTCACAAGCACCTCCTCTAATTAGCATATTAAATTAATAATAAAAATTGATGAGATTTTGAATTTTATACTAATTAATTACCATCACTTTCTTTGTCGAACCAAATTAAACTTTCATTTCATATAATCTTCTACTACTAGTCTTTAATTTGATTGACATATATTAGTAGGAGGTGGAATAACAATAATTAAGACATATAAGACAAACAAAAGAGGAAATACACATACACTTAACACAGTAAAGTGAAATGAAGATTCCCATCCAGTTTCTATATTCCACTGATATATATATTTCCACCACTAGTAGAAGTAGGTACTGGTGAATTATTCGCTGACAGTACGCATCAGAAATTACATGCACCAGCTATAGGAGAAGAATTAACCGTACTACGTGGTGGCACTTCCAAACTATTTGTTGACAGTATGCAGCAGAAATTTGTATTGAAATAAAAATCCACTTAATCAACAATGATCTAAGGTTGAATTTGGTTGTGCAACAATTGGTAAAGTGATGCACAAAGCACAAAAGAAAACAAAATTCACATATGGTCTTAGACGAAGAACTTATAGGTGGATATAGTAGAAAATGGTATCACCCCACAAGAAATCTTTGGTGGTACCGACCATAAGGGTGAATGCATACTATTAAGTATTAGTATTTCAAATTATTTTATTATTGACAAATAAATTACTAATTTTAATCATTTTTTTAGATGTAACTTATGGTGAAGCTGATCAAAGGCTGTGAGGAAATCAGTTGCAATAGCCTTGACCCTTATACGTGGGAAAAAAGTCAAAGAAGCCCTTCGTATTGGTCCAGTATCCGTTGGGGTTCTTCACAACAAAAAATTGAAAGCATTGGAGAAGGTAATTTTTATCTCCTTACACTTTCAAGAAACTATGTTTCGTTTATTAACATGCTCTCAATTAGAGAAGCATATACTTTGTTTACAGAAGTATTGTATCTGTGTGTATTGAAAACTATACAGACACCTGTATATATATACTATCTAGACTAACACTTATCTAACGTTACAATAACAGACGTTTCTATTTCCTATTACTCCCCCTCAAGATGAAGCCCGATTACAAGGGGAGAATCTTGTCCTATTGAAACGTCAGAATAAGTAGAAGAAGCACAAGACAGACTGTAACTCCCCCTGACTTAATAGCAGGAATTTGTCTTCTGTTGAAACATTTGATAGTCCTTTGCAGAGAGCTGTTTTGTGAGGAGGTCGGCTAATTGATGTTCACCCGGTATGTACTGCAGATTGATGAGACCACTTTGAACCTTCTCCCGAACTAGATGGCAATCAAGTTCTATGTGTTTTGTCCTTTCGTGGAAAACTGGGTTACGTGCTATGTAAATTGCAGCTTGATTATCACAATTTACCGTAATGGGAGTGATCTCTGTTACTCCCAATTCATCCAATAGCCTTGATAACCAAGTCAGCTCGGTGGTGACTCGTCTTATAGATCTGTATTCTGACTCTGCGGTGGATAGGGCACCCGTCTCTTTCTTCTTGGATTTCCAACTAATTGTTGAACCACCCAGCAAGATGATATACCCACTAATTGAGCGACGAGTGGATGGGCAACTTGCCCAATCCGCATCGCAATAAGCCTTCAGGTCTAAATCTGTCTTGTTGTTGAGCAAGATACCTTGTCTGACTGTCCCTTTGATATATCTGAGGACGTGAAAAGCTGCATTGAGGTGTTCAGTGGTTGGCTCCTTCAGAAATTGGCTGAGATGTTGCACAGGGTATGACAGGTCTGGTCTGGTATTGCAGAGGAAATTGAGCTTTCCTATGAGTCTTCTGTAATAGAATGGGTCTGAAAGAGATTCTCCTTGATCTGCAGCGAGCTTGGTCCCTGCAGGTAAAGGAACAGAAGCGACAGCAGCACTTGGAGCCAAAAATTCAGTTAACAATTCAGTGGCATACTTGCCTTGATTTAGAATAACCCCATTCTCAGTATAAAGAAACTCTATTCCAAGAAAATAGCTCAGTTGGCCTAAGTCTTTAATTTTGAATTCCCTGTCCAATTTTCTTTTGATATCTTCCATCTCAGCATGATTGTTTCAAGTCAGTATAATATCATCTACGTAAATACCCAAAAAGGTACGGGAATGACCATTGTATTTGATAAACAATGAATAGTCATTTTTTGATTGAACATACCCATGCAATTCAAGAAATATAGTAAGCTTTTCATACCATTTTCTGGAGGCTTGCTTCAGTCCGTACAGAGATTTGTTTAGCTTGCATACCTTTCCAATGAAAATATCTTTTAGGCCTTCAGGAACATCCATGAATACATCTTCTTGAAGCTCACCATGCAGAAAAGCGTTATTAATGTCTAACTATTTCAGCTCCCAGCCTCTCTTTATAGCAACAACAACAAGAGCACGAACAGTGGCCATTTTTACCACGGGGGAAAACGTTTCCCAATAGTCCTCTCCATGTCTTTGATTGTATCCTTTTGCCACGAGACGGGCCTTGTATCTTTCTAAGCTCCCATCTGCCCTCAGCTTTACCTTGTATACCCATTTTGATCCAATGATTATTTTGCCTCGTGGTAGATCAACAATGCTCCAGGTTTTGTTAGCTTTGAGAGCTTCTAGTTCCTGGTTCATGGCTTCTATCCATTTGGGGTCTTGTGAGGCTGCTTTATAGTTCTGTGGTTCTTTTATCTTTTCTATTTCTCCAAGAACAGATTGAGATTGTAAAGCAAGAGATTGAACAGAAAGAGATTTTACTGGTTTTACATCAATAACTGAAGAAAGAAAACCTGTGTTCAGATTGATCTTACTGTTTCGAAGTCTTTTAGTAAGGATTGATGTAAAAACGTCATTATTCAACTGCTCATCTCCTTCTAGGTAGAAATCCTGTAAGTATGTAGGCGCATGCTTCTCTCTGGTTGATCTTCTTAAACTGTGATCAGTTTCCTGGTTTTCTGTAGTATGAGTATCTTCTTCTGCTTGTATTTCCTCATCTTGATGATTCTCTACTGTTTCTTGCTCTTGCTGTTGGGAAAACATGTTAGTCTCATAATCATACAGAGATTGATGATTTTTACCTGCCTGCCCATTATCTTCCTGCTGTTCATGTGTGGTGTTCTGCTCTTTCAAAGGAAAGTTTCTTTCATAAAAAACTACATCCCTACTTATTGAAACTTCCCTTGTTTCAATATTTAGAGCTTTGTACCCTTTCCTGTTTTCAGCCATGCCCAGAAAGATAGAAGGAGCTGCTCTAGGCTCAAACTTTCCCTTATTTTTCTTAACATTTGTAGAGTAACAGAGGCATCCAAACACTCTAATTTGATTAAAATCAGGTTTTGTCTTGTATAGCCTTTCATAAGGTGTAATACCTTCAATGGCTTTAGAAGGTAGTCGATTAATGAGGTAGGAGGCATACTTAATGCACTCACCCCAATAGATCAGATCAAGACCAGATTGGAAATACAAAGCCCTAGCAGTTTCAAGGAGATATTTATGTTTTCTTTCTACAACACCGTTCTGCTGAGGCGAATAAGGGCAAGTTTTCTGATGTATTATGCCATTATCTTTGAAAAAATTCATTCCCTCATTACTACTACCCAACTCAAAAGCGTTGTCACTCCTAATTATCTTTATTTTCTTGTCAAATTGCCTTTCGACTAATTTAATGAAACTGATAAGAACATGAAAAGCATCTCCTTTTCTGTTTAACAGATGACACTAGGTACATCTACTGAAATCATCCACGATAGTAATAAAATATGAGTACCCGTCGTAGGTTGGAACCTTGAACGGTCCCCAAACATCAACATGACAGAGATCAAAACAATCAACAGATTTTATTACGGAATCATGAAAAGGTTTTCTAATACCTCTGGCCTTATGGCAAATATCACAAGCTAGATGACCTGAAACTTTTCTAGGTTCAACTAGTCCTAGCCTGCTAAGTTTAGGAAAAGGGACATGCCCCAACCTATTGTGCCAAAGCCAAACAATGCTATCTTTATCTACTGAATTATAACAAGATGATTTTCCTGAGTACTCAGAGACAGATTTACAAAAAATGTCTAAAGAATCATTGATCAAGACATACAATCCATTTACAACCTTTCCAATGATAACTTCTGTTTTCTCTTCACAGTCCTGCACATAGCAAAAGTGTTCATAGAAAACAATAGGCAGATTGATTTGCTTTATCATCTTTCTGACAGAAATTAAATTGTACTGAAAACTCTTCACAAGAAGCACATTATTCAGTATAAAGTGTTTTCCCAGTTTCACTTTGCCACGCTTTTCAACAGTTTGGACATGACCATCTGGCATGGTGATTTCATGACATTCAGGGAGATTTTCTAACTCAAGAAACACATTAATATCACCGCACATGTGCTCAGAAGCACCAGTGTCAACAATCCAGGTTTTACTGCAGCTATTATCAATCTCATCAAGATTATCAGTTTTTCCACTCAAGCAAAAAACAGTTGAAAGATTAGTACGAGTCTTACCTGCGAAACTACATGATGCTTCTTTTGTTGCTAAGTCAGCTTTTGTTCTCTGAAGCAGATTCATCAAGTCGTTCACTTGCTGAAGATTGAGATTCGAGCCTGCTGTTTCTGGTTTTGGTGAGATCTGAGCATGACTTTCGTCTCTTGAGACAAGACTTGCGATACTCTTGGTCTTACCCTTCCACCAATCTGGGTAACCGACAATCTCGAAACAGCTTTCTCTGAGATGTCCTTTTTTCTGGCATTTAGTACAGGTTAGGGATTGCTTACCGTTATCCTTGTAACTCTTTCTTTGAGTCTGGTTTGGAGTGAATTTCCTCCTGTCTGCTGCCATCGCCAGAGCTTCTTGCTCGACTGAAGAATTGTTAAGCTGAACCTTCCTCCTTCGCTCTTCTTGTATGACTAGAGCGTAGACATTTTCGAGATCGGGTAAAGGCGACATGAGTAAAATATTACTCTTTACTGCCGAATAGGAGTCGTTTAATGCCATCAAGAATTGTAGGTGTAACACCCCAACCGCTAATCCTTCCATTATCCTCTAATCCTTCCCATAATTACCTTACTCGCAGCGGAATACTTACCTATTCCCGGCGGGTGATACAATGCCATTAACCATCCAAGGTTAACAAGGCTACTACTACTTACCGTATCGGTCTGACGATTAGAATGAATAGATACATACTACATACTTACAACACCAAATACTTAGTTTACATTTGATTACCGAGTATACCGAATATATGAATTACATTCATGTCTACTTCCCAAAAAAAATGATGAGTTTATACAACTACTCCTTCACAACCAATCAAGAATTCAATGTCCCAAAAAGGTGTACCACATGGTACACCGGCTATCCAAAAGCTCTAGCCGTGTACAACTCGGTACACTATTCCAATTCCTACTAACTACTCCAAAAAGAATTACACGCGGCCCTTACTCTACCTTCACGCCTCGCGGGTACCTGTGGAGTAAAAACATTCCCCCTAGGGGTCAGCTTACGCTTGCATATGATAACCGCATACCCCCGTACTAGCGAGGGTACGCCAACTATTTGGTCGAGTACATGCGGTTCGTTTCATTCATACATACATACATGCTTCATACAATACAATACAATACATTCATTTACCACGCATACATACATACAATGCATACAAGGAATACAATACAAGTCACTCATTCATAATTACCATACTCACCGCATCACGGAGATACAATTCTCCAATACATACAAGGTCTTGTTAGCCTTATTACACACCCGGGTTAATCGGGTGTTCAATACTTTTACTCCGGGTCAAAGACTTACAATAGTCAAGACCAGTACAAATACAATACATACTTCTTACTTACTTTACTTCCAGTTAAGTCGGTATGACCTCCGGGCAGGGAGTACTATCTCCCACCACCGGGCTTTGAGATGGCACACTAATCCAGGATGCTACCCATACAAAGGGAATTAGTCCAAGGAAAAGATCATAGCCAGGATTCGGTTCCAACCTCTTGTGGTTCCTTATCCTCACGCGTGGCCGAAACTATATCGGGCTTCTACTCATTCCATTACTCATTACTCATGTCAGGAGTTAGATTGTTAGGAATTAGTAGAAGTCCATACTTATTTTCCATACATACTTACAATACACATGTACTCATACTTATCCATACACTTCATTCTCATACATACATTTCATGAATTATACAAACTATTCGTTCAAGAAGAATACAACAAGAACAATATAGTTCAAACACATTTATGTGCAATATAAATCCGATTCATGCATTTATCTTGTTGGTGATCACATAAGCACACAAATCGGGGTAACCAAGTTAGGATACAGGGCATGAAGAAATCATACCGTACACCGTCGAATACGTACTACCGGTTCCTTTGGAGGTCAACTATTTGATTCCTATACATACATGAAGTAGTATGATCAATGATCTATTATTGATCTAACTTACTCCTTCATTGTTACTTTCAATGTATACTTGCTACTTTATTACTTTCCTACTTGGTTATAACACCATTCTTTTCTCATTACTTATTTTTACTTTCTTACCTTTACTATTCATTTATTATGTACTATACATATACATGCATATATGTATATAGGCATATATATGTATATATACATGTACATATGATTGCTATAATCATATTATAAAAATACTCTTTTTTTTTTCTTTTTTTTTTTGAAAGACTCGACCGGACTTGCAAGTCCGGTCGCAAGTCCGGTCCAAGTCAGTAGCTTGCATTACGGGAATTTTTCTGGCCGACCGGACTTGCATGTCCGGTCGCAAGTCCGGTCCATTCCAGTAGGTTTCATCGGGGGATTTTTTTGGTCCGACCGGACTTGCATGTCCGGTCGCAAGTCCGGTCGATTCCAGTAGCATTCTGCCGGGGAAATTTTCTGCTCGACCGGACTTGCAAGTCCGGTCGCAAGTCCGGTCGATTCCAGTAACATTCTGACGGGAAAATTTTCTGCTCGACCGGACTTGCAAGGCCGGTCGCAAGTCCGGTCGGCCCCAGTACTTCAGTTTAAAATCTGTTTTCAATTGCATTCTTTACCCATTGCTTCCCCAATCTTTACCAATACTTCCCCACATGATTTAGCACTAATCAAACACTCTAAATCACCTAGGTTCATCCACCGAACTTACTACTCAATCCTTACATTCACTTACCCATTTTTCCTAATTCTATTTCAACACTTATACTAGTTTCCTTACACTAATGCTACAGATTTTTGTTTCCTCTTCTTATGCTACAGATTTTTACTCGACTCTTATACTCCAACACTCCCTCAACTTATGCTACTCTTAGCATCTCGAATACATTACTTGCCACCGAGTTTCATCCCCTTAACAAACTTCTTTCAAAATCTGTTACAAACTACAAAACTACCCATTTTTAAACTCTTCCAAAATCTGTTACAAATGTGCCTAAGTCCTCAAATTCCTAGATGAATTTTGACATAGCCTCCCCTATATTTTTACCATTCTCCACACATTATTTCAGCTCACATAATTCCCATCCTCATATCTGTTTATCCACACATACACACACTTCAACACTCTTACAACAACACAAAATTCCTGCACATACACACATACAACCCAATGTTTTCCCAAGCTTTTAAAACTCATTTAAAAACTTCAAAACTGTTACAATATCATTCTTCATTATACTACAATACACTTACTACTCATTACTCAATTCATTACTCATTTTACTTACTTAAAAACTATTACAATACACAATACAAACTAGCTCAAGGTAAGAGATTTTACCTTGTTCTTTCTAGTTTTCTTTCTTCTTTCCTTCCTTCTCCTCTTTCTTCTTCCTTTGTCTTCTTCACACAATACTCGATACTACACCACCATACCAATATACACTACCCATTTAGCATTCATTTTTATTCTAACCCTAGAATTCAATGTTTTAGGGTTTAGGAAGAATATTACCTCTCAATGGATGGATGGAGTCCTTGACTAGCAAGAGAACAATGTTTCTAGCCCAAGGAGGAGCCAAAATCGGCTGAAGCAACAAAGGGCCAAGAGTTCAAAACATGGAAATTCTTAAAATGCTAATGAGAGCTAGAAACAATGGTTTTCGGAATTCTTTTTACCTCAAGATGATAAGGAGGTGAAGGTGTTCTAATGGTGGACTTGAATCTTCAAATGGTGGAAACCCTCAAAAATGAAAATGGTCTTTTTCGATTTTTGGGAAGATGGAAGTGCTCTCCTTGCCGAGGGGATTCTAGTGGTGTGATTTTTATTGCATTTGGAGGTGGTTTGGTCACTCAAAAATGGAAGAGAAGAGGAGGGCTGCACTTACTCTTCAAATCGCCATGGGGGGCTGAAGGAGGAAGAAGGGAGCAGAGAGAGAGGGGGCTACGTGAGAGAGAGCAAGGGGGGATGGGTTGTGAGGAGAGAGAGTGTTAAATTTTTGCTTTTTACTTATTCTTTTGTCCTTTAGTGTATTAGGAGTTATTAAATAGTGAGAGAGGGAGGGAAATCGGTCCACACCCCTCACACAGATTTTTAGTTTCCTTATTTGCAAAAATGGACACACTAAGTTTCTTTATTTGTACTCTTACCCCACAACTTACCGGTTGTTACAGTTTTCACTAACCTACCCGTTTCCGGAATTTTCTCGTTTAATTAATTTTATTGGTTCTAAAGCTTCACTAATATTATTAGTGACTATTTAGTTGACCAAAATTGTTACGAGTCTATTTGACCCGCTTAAAGTCACGTTTTCCCGGTTTCCTCGAAAAACGCGCTTTAAGGTTCGTTTATGCTTTTAACCCATTTTAAAGGTCCGTTTTCTTCGGGATTTGTTCCCTCGTATTTATTTAAGTGTAATTAAGCCTTTAAAAATATAATTAGCCTAATTAATCACTGTTTTTAATTACGGGGTATTTCAGTAGGGTTTTATCTCGATTCAGTTTCTTCTCAAATTCACCCTTTGCGTCACAGGAGCAGCTAGGGGTATCTTCTATCTGTTTGAGCTGATCCCAAATCTTGGTAAGCTTTGAGTAAAATGCCGTCACAGATTCTTCTCCCTGTTGAACATTTCCTAATTCTTGCTTCAACCCATAAACTTCGGCTGCATTATCGTGTCCGTACCTCTTGTTCAAAGAATCCCAGGCGTCAGCGGCTAAATCGAAGTAGATGATGGTGTCAGCTATGTTCTTGTCGACCGACTGGGAAAGGCAGGAGATTATCATATGGTTGTTCTTTTCCCAGGCGAGATAAAGAGGGTCGTCGTGTCCGGGAGCTTTGTAGGTTCGATCGACGATTCCATACTTGCTCTTCGCTTTGAGCGCCACGGTAACCTTTCTCTTCCAGGCTCCGAAACCTTCTCCTGTGAAGATTGGTGCTATCGAATTGGCTGGTTGATCGTTGGGATGGAGGTAAAGCGGATCTCCTTGAGGTACTTCACTGGCCGATTTCATTCCAGATACGTTCCCAACTTCTTTCTCCTTTGCAACAGCAGCCATGAATGACGAAGAGGAAGACGATTTGGAATTAGGGTAAAGAAAAAGGGTGGATCGCAAGCTCTGATACCATTTCAAGAAACTATGTTTCGTTTATTAACATGCTCTCAATTAGAGAAGCATATACTTTGTTTACAGAAGTATTGTATCTGTGTGTATTGAAAACTATACAGACACCTGTATATATATACTATCTAGACTAACACTTATCTAACGTTACAATAACGGACGTTTCTATTTCCTATTATACACAAATATAATATGCATTCGATATTACTAATGTTTAGATTAATAAAAGATTTACTTATCCAATTCTCCTATAGTTTCAAAAGCTGGGCTTGGTCTTGATTTCAAAATCACCTAAAGGAACTCTTTTTGTCCTCTGCATTTATAGCATATATCACACAAAATGTTTGAAGGTACATCCTGGTGCTTTTACTAGCTTCCTGACGGGAACATGCCCAAGTTTAATATGAATTTTTCAGCCATTCAATTTGTAGCACTCATGAGCTCAACTTTGTGTTGTTCTTCTGCATCACTAATTATGCTACCGGATTCTTAGTAGTATCATAAAATGGGATACACTCCTATTATTATGTCCACTTTTTCTCAGTACTGGAGCAGCGATCTCAACCAAATTAATTCACCTTTTGCTAAATTGCTTGTCTATCCTGCTAACGACCGACATGGTGTGCAGTCTGTGAGCAAAAATATCACAACCATTTTGGTGTCGCGTCTATATATTTAATTGTATCTAGTTTAATCTATACTTAAAACTATTTAAGGATAGTGAATAGGGAAGAAACATAAGGCGCTATACGCATGCAATCGTAAAACAAATATATCTACTGAGCGAACCATAAAAGATCAATTGTTAAACAAATAAAAAATTGTTAATTTCAGATTATTAATATATAATGAGATTCCGGCCGTGTGTTAAATCATAAAATAAGTATTAACGGTTAAAGTGTTTGAATACTGTTCACACAATATTTGAAACAATTAATCACATTTTTTATTTAACTTATATTGTGCAGCGCATACAATATTATATTAATAATTTTTGTCAGCCTAGCATGCTAATCAATATTCTTGCATATTAAGAAAGTTATATATAAATAAGCTACAAACTAATTTTAGCTAGTTTAACTAATTAACACACATGTGGAAGGAAAGGAAAACACTACATGATTAGCCGATCAATTGGAAACAAAATTCCATTCCCAACTGATACTAATTAACTTCTTGCCTCCCCTCTCCTTCCTCTTCATTATGGATTGAGATGTGGTATTGTGCCTACTTATGCTAGCATTTACCACCTTCTCATTTTTACTATATGTCATTTCAAGTATCGAATACTTAAGATTCTTTAAAATGATAGTAAGTGTACGAATACATAAGATAACACACAAACTAACACGTTACCGGGGACACCACTCATGCTAACTTAGAAAATCCTAGACACATACTTTCATTATATTATAAATCATGATCAATGGATTCTTTCTCTCTCTCCATCCTTTATATTTTAAGTTACAGTATAAAATTCAAAATTAAGCATACACACAAATTTATATTCGAGTAATAACAATATTAATTAATTACTTTCCGTATGTCAATGATAATACACATCAAAATCAATACTCAGACACATATTCACCAGCACCTCCTCTAGTTAGCATATTTTATTAATAATAAAAATTGATGAGATTTCGAATTTTATACTAATTAATTACCATCACTTTCTTTGTCGAACCACTCGTCGGTAGTTTCTATACTGATATTGCTATTTTTTGTTGGTGTAGATCATCAACATGCTACAGACTTCCCTAATCACCAACTCTCCTTCTTCCACATTGTATTTTTTGTATTTAGTGAATGTTGTACAATATGAATTTTTCTATTATATTCAAGTTAATTGCAGTTACGGTATGACTGAGTTTATATACTATTTCCAAGTAAATTTTCAATATATCTTTATGTATTATGTATTTGTTCTAATACTTTGTAACAATTTTGTGCAGCTACATGCTGGGCCATGGCTACGACTTCTTGTATTGAAATAAGAATCCGTCTAATCAACGACGATATAAGATTGAATTTGGCTGTGCAACGGTTGATAAACTATGTTGCACAAAGCACAAAAAGAAAACAAAATTCATTTATGGTCTTAGAAGAACTTATGAGTGGATAGTAGAAAATGGTATCACCTCACAAGAAATCTTCGGTGGTTATACCGACCATAAGGGTGAATGCATAATGGTAAGTATTAGTATTTTTAAATTATTATAGTTGAACTTAATGTGACAAATAAATTACTAATTTTAACCATTGTTATTTTTAGATGGAGCCTATGCGGAAGCTGCTCGAGGGCTTTGAGCAAATCAGTTGTGTTAGTCTTGACCCTGCTCAGTGGAAAAACCAAGTCAAAGAAGCCCTTCAGAATAGTCCACAATCTGTTGGGGTTCTCTACTGCAAAAAATTGAGTTGATTAGCGAAGGTCATTTTTATCCCCGAATGACTACACATGCGCTGCAACGGCGCTTGGAATAACATTCATTTCACTGTGCCATCTTAGAATTTTGATCATGCTGGTGACATTCTTTTTTGTTTTTCCATCTGCCATGTTGATTGGTTTTCGGGATAATGTGCATGTATGTGGACTGGGATGAATAGAAGAATAACAATAAACCCATTGAGAAGTAGATTATAATCATGGAATCAGATGGATATGTGATTGAGTTGCAATCTTTAAAAAATTTGAATCCAACTGGTTAGGTTAAGTCATATGACTCTATGGGTCTTCTACTTGAAATCATCATCTTTTGGAATGTTCCTCTATTAATTAAATAATAACCATTTTGTTCCTATATGGTAAACTTAGATATAATTATTGTAAATTATTATACAGGGAGAAATATATTATGGTCCAGACGACACAGAGGACACAAAGGACATAGAGTACATGTGGGAGGAGGCTAAAAAATCACTTTGACATGCAATTCTACTGGTAGGATTCGGTACAAATGAAGAAAATGTCAACTACTGGAAAGCATTGAACTCATAGGGACGTTAATGGGGCAATGATGGATATTTCAAAATTTTCCGAGCTCCCAGCCTGAAATACCCTGTAATTAGTGATTAATTAGGCTAATAAGTATTGTAAAGGCTTAATTACATCTAAATAAACATGAGGGAACAAATCCCGAAGAAAACGGAACCTTAAAATGGATTAAAAGCACAAACGAACCTTAAAGCGCGTTTTTCGAGGAAACCGGGAAAACGCGACTTTAAGCTGGTCAAACAGACTCGTAATAATTTTGGTCAACCAAATAGTCATTAATAAACATTAATGAAGGTTTAGAACCAATAAAATAAATTATACTAGAAAATTCCGGAAAACGGGTTCCAATTAGTACAAACTGTAAAAACGAGAAGTTGTGGGGTGTAAACTGCAATAAAGCGAAACTAATGTGTCCACTTTTGAAAATAAAAATCAAAGGCTGTAGAGGTGTGGTGTGGGTGTGTAGGCGATTGACTCCTCTCCCTCACTCTCTTAATTCTCTTCTTATTTGCTAAAGGACAAATGAAATAAGTAAAAAGAAAAAAGTAAGACAAAAACACTCTCTCTCTCCTACTCCCCCTCTCTCTCACGCATTGCTCCCCCTCCCTCTCATTTTATTCTTCCTCTCAAGGCCAACAATGGCGATTTGAAGAACCACCACCAACACTCCTCTTCTCTCCTATTGTTGAAGGCTTAAAACTTCTCCAAATCCTATAAAAAATATACTACTGAATTCCTCTTGCCAAGGAGAACACCTTCCTCCTTTCAAAAACCCAAAAACTCCATTTTCATCTCCATGGCTGGAAGCCATTTGAAGGTTTGAGTCCACCAATTGAAGCTCCTTCTTCACCTTGGTGTTTTGAGGTAAAAAGAAATTCAAAAATCTTTCATTTCTAGCCTTCTCTTTCATCTTGGAAATTTTCCAGATTTTGAATGCTTTGTGCCTTGTTCTCCAGCCGATTTTGGATTCTCCATTGGGCTAGAAACCCTGCTATCTTGCTAAACAAGAACTCCATCTACTCATTGGAAGGTAATGCTCTTTTCTAAACCCTAGAAACATTCCAAAGTTCTAGGTTAGTAAGAATGAATTCTAAGTAGTTGTTGTGTATTGGTATGGTTGTTGTAGCATTATTTGTTGTGTGAGGAAGAAAAAGGAAGGAGGAAAGGAGAATGAAGAAAGCAAGAAAGGAATCAAAAACTAGAAGCAACAAGGTAAATGCTCTTACCTTGAGCTAGTTTTGTATTGGGTAGTGTAACAGATTTTGAGTATTAAAAATGTGTATTGTATATGGTAATGAGTTGTAGGTATGTTTTAGTATAATGAGGAAGGTAATGTGGATGTTTTGAAACTTGTAAAGGATATTTAAAAGCTTGGGAAAACATTAGGTAATGAGTATGTATGTGTAGGAAAATATAATGTGTTGTAGTGTGTTGAATTGATATGGAAATTGGGAATGAGTTGTGAACTGAATCAATGTGTGGGCAAAGTGAAAATTATAGGGGAGACTATGTCAAAATTGGTCTAGAAATTAGGAGACTTAGTTGTGTAAGAAGAGGGAAGAACCTAGGAATTAACTAGGTGTATTTGGAGAGCTTAAGTGAGTGGTTAATCACTTAGAAAATAGATTTGAAAAGGAGCTAAGTAATGGGAAGAGCTAGGATGTAAAGTAATGGATTTAGGATGCTAGGAGAGGCATTGGTAGAGGGAGTATTGAAGGGTAGAAGATAGAGTAAAAATTTGTAGCATTGGAGGAACTAAAACTGGTATAAGTGCTGGAATGGGAATGAGGAAAATTGTGTAAGTCAATATAAGAATGGGAAATGAATTTAGTGATGAGCTTAATGAATGAACTAAGGTAATTTAGAGGACCTAAGTAGTACTAAAACATGTTAGAATACATGTAGGAAGATTGGGGAAGAAATGGGTAGAAGAATGAAGTTGAAACAAATTCAGTAAGGCAATTCTGACCTCGACCGACCCAGAGGGTTGAGTCAGTCGTGGGTCGGTCGCCCTACAAACATTGGAACGGGAACTTTCTGTCTTCGACCGACCCAGACGGGTGAGTCGGTCGTGGGTCGGTCGGGTGTAAAAATTTCTGAAGTCGAAGTTTCTGACTTCGACCGACCCAGGAGGTTGGGTCGGTCGTGGGTCGGTCTAGAGGGAATCCAGGAACCAATTTCTTTCTGACTTCGACCGACCCAGAGGGTTTTGGGTCGGTCGGGTCACACATGGGTCGGTCGGGCCCCAAAAAAAATGGTAATCATATATGTATATATATAGGTATATATATGTATATGGGGGCTTGGTAACACACCATTAAAAGAATAAAAATGGAATGAAAGTAAGTATATAAGTAAGAGAGTAAGTTCAAGAAGTAATGAGTAACGAGTGATTTTTAAATCAAGTATGGAAAGTAAAGAACTAGTAAGTATGTAATGAAAGTAGTAGAGTAAGGATAAGTTGGGTCAATAATAGACTATTGACCATACAACTTCATGTATGTATAAGAATTGAATAGTTGAACTCCGAAGGAAACCGGTAGTACAAGTACGACGGTGAACGATATGATTTCCTCATGCCTTGTATCCTAACTTGGTTACTCTGATTTGTATGCTTATTTGATCACCTAAATAAGATAAATGCACGAATCGGATTTTAATGCACTTACTTGTGCTTGTTTAACAGTGTTCTTGATGTATTGTCTTGAACATTTAGTTTGTATAATTTATGAAATGAATGGATGAGAATGAAGTGTGTGTACCTTGTGGAGTACTTGTGAAGTGTATCAACCATTGGTATGGGAGTAATGACTTCTACTAATTCCTAACCACCTAACTCCTAACTTGAGTATTGTAACACCCCAACTACAAACACCATACTTAACAACGTTTAGCAACGGAATTACAACTCGACATCTAACTTAATCCATGGGTGCTACACGCCGTTAGCCACCCACGTGGCTAACAAGGCTAATACATAGTGTACCGGTCTGATGGACTAGATTACCGAGTACTACACTTTACATTTACAAATCCATTATATACTGAATACGAATACAATCACAATCCAAACAGTACCGAGTCTAATACATTCAACTTCCGGTATCACACTTTGGTCTTACACCGCTTACAAATGCATAAACAAACTACATACACTACCCTTGCATAAACGGCTACCCCGTCCTACTCTCGAACGGCTGCCAGCTCCATTGTACCTGTAAAGTAATGGGGGCCCCCCAAAGGGGGTCAGCACCTTTGCTGGTATGGTAATCGAGCAGCCCGCATACTACCGGGCCACGCACAGCTATTTGTCGTCTGAGCATGCGGTTAATTATATTTAAACATGCATGAAACTATACACACATATCATGCTTATAAATCACACATCCAATGAATAGGATACAAGCATAAGATTAACACATCACATTGGTTAGATCACATTATTGTGTCCTTTGGCCCTTAAGGGTTCTACTCTAATGGAGTTATTCCTTGCTAGACGACACATACCCATTTAATCGGGTTATACTTAATTACCCCTTATATTTGTACGAGGTTGATTTCGGAGATCAACGTACACAACATAACAACATACTTCACATAATAACATGTATACAACTTAATACCGTTCTTCTTAGAGAACGTACACTTTACTTAGGATGTGCCGGAGGAAATATTGGCCCGAGCACACCGTACACATTTACTTCACTTGGATGTGACGGCCGTAATATAGGCCCGATCACACCATACATAAATTCCCCTAGCTCCAAATAATAGTGAGGTAGGTAAGCCTTGGTTAAGCTCGTGGGTGGTTGTAATCCAAGGAAGGAAAGCAACCTTAACATAACAGAGTGGGAGTTAATTCAAATATATACATCAACTCCCAAACAACGCGCACGACCGGAACGACCGGATTCCTCACCCTCCCATAATATATACATATTAGTTAGAAGTTCCTTTATGGGACTTATCACATCCATACACCATTTGGTGTTACAAGCTTGGTTAATCACACTCAAGGGAGGTAACATCCCATTCGTCAAACATAGACAACAACATTCGTTAAACAACTATATATTAAACAAAGGCGACATGCATCACACACAACCACAATATACAACTAACGCACGGATAGCCGTAGTTAGAACGTTCCCGTAGGTTAGGACGTTTAATCCGAATACCGATCTCTTATGTGATCCTAGAGTCGGTTAGCTACGGGTTAACACATAGTTAAGGTTAAATGGTATCGGAATTATTTACGCCACATTAATGAATTACTGTAAACTCATTTCATGCTTTATCTTGCAAGGTGGCAAACACACAGAAAACAAGTTGGCATACAAGCCGGTGTAACCCGGTAGGACACATGTTGCAAGAAAACCATACCTGTCACCTTGAGGATGGCTAGCCTTACTTGGTGACCCCTTAGCCCCAGCTGCCATCTCTACTAGTTCTCGTCCCTATAATCCATTTGGTCGAATGGTTAATTACCGTTCTTATTTTCCGGTTAACTAATTACCCCACATTACAACTTGTTTTACTTTCACATTTAGTTACAACTTTCCACTCTCTTAATTGTCATTATGATTCACCAACCATGTCTTTATATTTACACTTACACTTGTTCACCCCCTTATACTCATTAGGGTTAACTAATTACCACATTTTCTTTTATGTTTTTTTTAACAAGTATGGGTCGACCGACCCATCGACCGACCCAACCCCTGGGTCGATCCGTTCCTGTAAAAATTTCCGGGTTTGAAAATTTCACTCCGACCGACCCAACACTGTTCTGACCGACCCAATGCCCTCTGGGTCGGTCCATTCCAGAAACATTTTTGTCCTTTGTTTTTAGCCCGGCCGACCCACCGACCCACCCAACTCCCTGGGTCGGTCGATTCCAGAAACATTCCAGTCGGCTTAATATAGTCCGACCGACCCAGCCAGGGTCGGTCCCCTGGGTCGGTCGGCTATGGAAAATCCCCAAAATTTTTCTAACTTGCTCCAAACTTCATCCAATCATCTCCTAATCCCTTTACATGTTTCCTACATGTTTAAACACACTTAAAACATGTCCTAAACCACTCAAATCATTGGTCAAATCCTTACTCCAACTCTTGCTCAAACTCAACAAACTTTCATTCTCACATTTGTATTTCGCACAATTGTGCATTTCTAAATTCCTTTTTGGTAGTTCAACACCTCCTACCAAACTTACCAAATCCATCAATGACCATTACCAATCATTCCTACATAAATGCACTTCTGAAACCCACATCCACTCCTTGTTTCACAAGTTACAAACACCAACTCTTTTTCATGAAACTCCAAGTTACCAAGCATCATTATGCTACAGTTTTAGCACTCATGAAATTTCCACTCCGGAACTGGCATCGATTGTACCATTCGGCCCGGTCTACGGTGTTCAAATTTCACCTTTTGGCATGTTAGGCATCTCAATACAAATTCTGTCACATCTGATTTCAACCAGACCACCAGAAGTACCTCTTCATGTCTTTGTACATCTTGGAGGCTCCCGGATGGACTGACAATGTGGAACAGTGTGACTCTCGCAGGATGCGATCCCTTAGCTCAGCATTGCTTCGGGGGATGCATAGCCTGCCATTCAACCGAATCAAACCATCTTCATGTAGCTTGAAGTCATACTTCTTCTTCTCAAATGTACCATTCTCGATCTTTTGTCTGATTTCGGTTAGGTAAGTGTCGCTCAACTGAGCGTCTCGCACCTCGTCAACCAAGCTAGAAGAAGCGAGTAGCGAATGGAGCGAGTTGCCCGGCTCAGTGGCGTCGGCTACAATGTTTGCCTTCCCTTCCTTATACTGCAAGTCGATGTCATAGTCTGAAAGAAATTCCATCCATCTTCTCTGTCTCAAATTCAGTTCTTTCTGCGTGAATACATACTGTAAGCTCTTATGGTCGGAGTAGATGGTGATGCTTACCCCATAGAAATAGTGTCGCCATATCTTCAAAGCGAAGACAATGGCTCCTAACTCTAAGTCGTGAGTCGGGTATTCTCCTCATGCTTTTAAGCTGGCGGGAGGCATAGCTACACCTTGCCATGCTGCATGAGTACGCATCCCATTCCTTTGCCTGATGCATCACAATACACCTCAAATCCCTCTGTGCCCTCTGGAAGAGTAAGGATGGGCGCTGAGGTCAATGAGTCCTTAAGGCTCTGAAATGATAACTCGCAGTCGTCTGTCCATACAAATGGTGCATCTTTCTTCATCATGTAGTCATGGGCTTAGCGACTTTCGAGAAGTCCTTTACAAATCTCCGGTAGTAACCGGCTAGACCAAGAAAGCTCCTAATGTCGGTAACAGTCTTGGGTCTAGGCCATGATCGTACAACTTCTATCTTAGAAGGGTCAACCGAGATGTCTATGCTCGAGATGACATGTCCAAGGAATGATACCTGATCAAGCCAAAACTCGCATTTGGAGAACTTCGCATAACAGCTGGTTCTCGCGCAGTGTCTCAAGCACTTTCCTCAAATGAATTTCATTTTCCTCTGCTGATTTTGAGTATACAAGAATGTCGTCGATGAAGACAACAACCAAAGTGTCTAACTGCTCACTGAATAGTCGATTCATGAGGTCCATGAATTTAGCTGGTGCATTTGAAAAACCGAATGGCATCACTGTGAATTCGTAGTGGCCATATCTGGTACGAAATGCCGTTTTCTCAATGTCTTGTTCCTTGATTGCAATCTGATGATACCCTGAACGGAGGTCGATCTTGGAGAAGACTGAGGCTCCCTTCAACTGGTCGAATAGGTCGTCGATGCGTGGCAATGGGTATTTGTTTTTGACTGTGACCGCATTCAGCTCGCGGTAGTCAATACATAGTCGGAGGCTACCGTCCTTCTTCTTCACAAAGAGGACCGGTGCTCCCCAGGGTGATACACTCGGGCGTATAAACCCTTTGTCGAGAAGGTCTCGCAACTGTTCTTTCAGTTCAGTCATTTCAGCAGGTGCCATGCGGTACGGTGCCCTAGCAATGGGACCGGTACCTGGCAAAAGGTCAATTTCAAATTCCACTGCTCTCGGTGGTGGCATGCCGGGTAGCTCCTTAGGGAATACATCGGGAAATTCGGATACAATGGGTACTTCATCACTGAACTCTGGATCTCTCTCCAGGTCTTGTACGTAACATAGATACACCTCTTGGCCCTTTCTGAGCTCCCGGTACATGGCCATAGCAGATATGAGTGTGGTCAAAGGCTCTCTCGGTCTCTGGCGGTAAGATACCGTAACCCCAGAAGGACTCTTGAGCAGCAAACGATGCTCGGCGCAGAGGATTCTACCCTTGTGCCGCTCCAACCAATTCATTCCGATGATTAAGTCGAATCCCAATCCATTGAATTCGATGAAGGAAATGGGAAACGCTTCATTTTTTATTTCGATGGTGGCTGATCGATAATATTTGGTGCACTTTACTCGCTCCTTCGATGGGAGAGTAACCATGAAGTTCGGTAGCTCATCCGCATCTAGCTTCAACCTTTTCACAAAGGATGGTGATACAAAAGTGTGAGAGGCGCCGGAGTCGAATAACACATTGGCATCAATGCCATTTACTGGGAATGTTCCCGTTATGATGGTGCCGCTTCTATCGGCTTGTGCTTCGGTGAGGATGCTCAGGTTACCTTCGGTACCGAGTCCACAACCTATTGGATTCACAATTGGATAAGTATTGATGGTGGACACAAGTGGAATTAAATCAACACTGCTCTTTATTGATAAACCAACCATCATACATGCCGTGTCTCTAATACACGTTACTAAAACATTACATGATACTACGATTTTAATACTTCCTAAAGGTAAGGTTCAGGCGTCCTGGTTTCATGTGTGTGGCATTGATTATTGCCGGTGGTGCCATATTCAACTTGATCTTGTTGATTCCGTGATACAGCAACCTAGAGTTTCCACCCATGATTAGGACATCTCCTGATCTCAATACCAATTTCTGTGCGAGGTCCACACGCTTCTGCTCGCTATACAGGAATACGACGTCATCACCAATGGACCAAGACACTACGGGCACTCCCTGTTCGAGAGATTCCGCTGTCTCGTCCTTGTCTTGGTGTAACCCAAGTCGTCCTTCTTTCTCATAGAAGTTGACGATACAGAGGTCCGCTTCAAGTGCGGGGATCGGTTCATGTTCGCATTGTCGTGCAAGTTTTACTGCTTGTGTGACGAGTGCCTGAAACTCTGGTGGTATTGTCGGTGGCGTCGCTCCATCTTGTGTTCGTGTCTCCTGGTATGTCTTGGTATAAGGATTCCAGTCCTTTCCCAAGCACATCATCTTCAACTTCATCTTCGCTCCACCGGGGAATTCGGGTGTGTAAAATCCTCCTTGACCCGTTCCTAGCTCGTTGCATCGTCGGATGATTGAGATTTGTGCTTCGGGTGTCAGGTATCCCTTTAATAAGATCATACCTGGTCGGATGACCTGACACTGTTCATTGGTGTAGTCGTGGTTGGTGACGTCGATCTCTCCTTGATTCAAGTTTACCGGTATCGGGTAACAGATACTAAAGCTTCCTATGGTTACAAATTTCGTCTACGGTGAGTGCTAGTTTCAACTATTTCATTTCATGCTCATTTCACACTCCATTTCATTCAATCATGCATTCATTCATACAGTTACTCTACTACTTAAACATGCTACTTCAAGGATTAAAGGTTTAGATTATTACCTGGGCCGGACTTAGAACCGGACCCATCGCGGTCTATAATGTGCAAGGCGGGCTGCCTCTGAGGCACACCCCTCTGAGGTCCCCGGGATCCCTGTCCCTGTGGTGCCTGCTGGGTCGGTGCATCGCCAGATGCAACCTCCTTGCCTTCCCTCTTCTTATAGCTTTGGAAGTTCCCCTTTGGCTTGGTGCTCTCTGGGCATCTATTGGCCGTGTGACCGGGTTTCTGGCAGTTATAGCACTTGATTTCTCTCCCATAGCAGTCCTTACCAGGATGGTCCTGGTTGCATTTCCTGCACACATAGGTGCGGCCATCGGAGAAGGTTTTGGCGGAACCGGAGCTAGAACCTGAGGTTTAGAGGGTTAGCACATGTGTGCGTGGATATACTAGATATGATACTGAAATGAATACGAATTAGAAATAGAAGTTTTACCCTTAGGTGGGTATGATCTCAGTGGCTTTGCTGCCACCGGCGCAGATGAACCAAGTTGAAGAAGCTCAACTGGTTTGCCCTGCTCAGCATGGGCACTGCTCTCACTTGGGAATTTCTTTTGGGATTGCTAAAAGAAATTTCCCTTCTTCTTTTTCCAGCTCTTCCCCTGGTTCTGCTCCTCAGTACTGGTGTTTTTGTTGTTGGCTTTGCGCTTCAGCGCGGTTTCTTCATCCCTTAGCTGGCAAGTGATCTCAACGCGAGAAGCCGCGTGATAACACTCCTGAAGTTTCAGGTATTAGCCGGGATTCTCATTTAGGAAAGGATAAGGAAAGGTTCAAGGAATTCAAGGAAATTAAGGAATTCAAGGAATTGAAATGATACTAAGGGCTAACTGATATTTACCTGAAGGGAGGTAAATCTCGTGTAGCCCATACCGTACCGAAGGCGATGGCTCAGACCGCCATAGAAGCGATCGACCAACACCTGGCCGGTGTATCCTAGATCAGGGAGGAGACGGAGGATAGAAGTGAAGGTGCGGTAGTACTCATCCACAGACATCTTGTCTGTCATCTTCAAGGCATCTAATTCTAGCCTTTTCTTGGTCTTTACGTGCTCTGGGTAGTACTTGGAACGGAGGAGTGATGCAAAAGAATCCCAATCGAATGTGGGGTCACTAACGTGCTCGTGCTTGACCAGCTTCCACCAATCCATAGCAGCATCCTTTAGGTAGTAAGCAGCAACTCTGACTCGAACTCCAGCAGGAGCTTCGAGGGTTTCGAACGCCGTCTCCATCTCGGAGATGTAGGCTTTGAGCTTAGCCGGATCACTCTCGCCCCTAAAGCAGGGAAGGCGGAGCTCCGCTACAGCTTTTACCCAGTTCGCTTCTCTGGGTGGCGGGGGAGGGATTGGCCCCGCTTGAGTTTGTTGGTTCTGCTGAGTTTGTTGCACAGCTTGGATTACTTGTGGTAGCATCTGTGCTACCGTGGCGGCGACGATCTCAGCTATCGTCTGCGTGCCGGGTGTCATTGGTCCCTCTACGACCTGGACCTCTTCCTGACATCTGAATATTTAACAGTTACATTAGGCTTTGCAAGATATGACCTAAGGGTCTTGAAATTTAAGCAAGGTATCGTTCCTAAGAACGTCAAGGGTATCCGTTGTTAACAACGGTGTTCCTAGTTAGATTCTAAGTATCCGTCTTAAGACGGTTGAAATCCTAACTCGGTAATCCCCTATGCGGTACTAAGGACATCAGAGCGTAACTACGCTCTGATACCACTTTTTGTAACACCCCAACCGCTAATCCTATGCTTACCGTCTAATCGTCCTATTAATCCAACGAGTTCGCAGCGGAAATATTACTACTAACTACGGCGGGTGGTACAACGCCGCTAACCGTCCATACGGCTAGCTAGGCTTACCTTACTTACAGTCACGGTCTAATGAACATAATGTACCGAGCTACTAACATAACGCATACCGAATACAAAATAGCATTCTTACATTCTAGGATCACCGAGTATTAAAGTATGTTCGATTACATCATTTCTAAATTCCAAAAGAATGAGTTTCTACCGGCTACTCATCTATACCAATTCCCATTCTATCAAAATCCAAAAAGGTGTACCCCATGGTACACCGGCTAATCAAAAAGGCTATAGCCGTGTACTACTTAGTACACCAATCATAAATTCATTGTTTACAATCCAAAAAGAAGATAAAGAAATAAAACTAAGTCTTCACATCTTCATCCTTCGCGGGTACCTGCGTGTAGTAAAAATGGTGCCCCAAGGGGCTCAGCAAACGCTGCATATAAACTCCGTAAATACCGCGTGCTAGCTAGGGCACGCCGACTATTTGACGTCCACTAAACATGCAGTTCATTATTTTCATACATACATGCTTTGCATTCAATATACATGCTAATACAATTCATTACACAATCCAGGGCAACAATATAATAGCACACATCTTACTTACCTTCACAAGGTTAGCCAAATTATGCATCCGGGTTAATCGGAATGCTTTTACTCTTTTATTCATTACTTAATTTTTCTTACTTACAATTACTTACTTTCATTTACTTTACTTACTCATTCTTACTTACTTACTTATACTCAAGTTAAGTCGTCGGGACCTCCAGCCCTGGGGACTACGCCGTCCCACCTCCGGGATTTACTTGACTCACCAATCCGGGATGCTACCCACTTAAGGGATTTGGGCCGCGGACCAGTTTAAGAGTCAGGAATTGGAGCCAACCTCTCGTGACTCCGCATCCTCACGCGTTGCCGAAACTATATCGGACTTCTACTCATTCCAATTTAATTACCAATTTAAGTTAGAGTGCTTAGCTTGTTAGGAATAAGTTAGAAGTCCAAACACAATAATAAACGGTCACGGTACAGTACATCATACATACACACATTCATTATCATCCAAACATTTCATGAATTATACAAACTAAATTTGAAGACAATATACAACAATACACAACACTACATATTCACAAGTAAACATGATAACTCCGATTCGTGCATTTATCTTGTTTGGTGATCAATTAGCACACAACACACAAATCAGAGTAACCAAGATAGCATACAGGGCATGAGGAATCCATACCGTTCACCGTTGTACGTGATTCCAAACGTCCTTCGGTGTCACAAATCAAATCCTATTATATATATACAATTGAATGATTAATATAACTATCATTAATTTAACTCTTACTTACTATGTCCTTATACTTCTTACACTTACATATTACTTACTTGTTTTTTTTTTCATTACCTTAGGTTTTACTTTCCTACTTAACATTGGCATGCTTACATACATGTACTATTAATATATAGGTATATATATATATATATATATATATATATATATATATATATATATAGATATATATATATATATACATATTATTTTAATATAATAATTTTTTTTTAACCGGACCGGACTTGCGACCGACCTTGCAAGTCCGGTCCATTCCAGTAGCTCACATTACTGAATTTTCCTGGCCCGACCGAACTTGCAAGTCCGGTCGCAAGTTCGGTCCATTCCAGTAGCTTGCATTACGGGAATTTTTCTGGCCGACCGAACTTGCAAGTCCGGTCGCAAGTTCGGTCCATTCCAGTAGCTTGCATTACGGGAATTTTTCTGGCCGACCGAACTTGCATGTCCGGTCGCAAGTTCGGTCCATTCCAGAAGGTTTCATCGGTGAATTTTTCTGGCTCGACCGAACTTGCAGGTCCGGTCGCAAGTCCGGTCGATTCCAGTAGGTTACCGACGAGGAAATTTTTCTGGTCCGACCGAACTTGCAAGTCCGGTCGCAAGTCCGGTCGATTCTAGAAGCTTTCCCGTCTTTGTAAATCTGGGCTCGACCGAACTTGCAAGTCCGGTCGCAAGTCCGGTCCGGCCCAGTATTTGCATTTTTATTTCTGTTTTCAGTCCTCTCTTTTACCCATTACTTCCCCATTGTTCCTACACTTAATCCCACATGTTTTGACACTAATTAAACCTCTTAATACACCTTAATTCATTCACTAACTCTCTATACATTTCTATACTAATTCACTCACATAATTTTCCAAGTTTCTTTTCAACATTCACCTAGCCTCTTCTCTAGTTGCATTATGCTACAGATTTTGACACTTACACTCCTCTTCCACATCTCCCTCTCCTATTGACAATTCCAACACTCCTAATGCATTTAGAATACATTATCTATCTCAAACAAAATCTGTTACACACTCACATTAGTCACCTAGTTTCTAGTTCACTAAGTGTCCTATTCCTAGGTAAATTTTGACATAACCTCCCCTAAAATCTTGCATTCTCACCACACTGTTTCAACCACATTTCAATGATCTATACCACCTGTTTACAGTCAATAACAATATACCCAATTCTCATCCACAAACACTACGCTAACAACATTGAATTTCCTGCACTCAAACATCTCATTCCCAATCTGTTTTGATAAGTTTTAAAATGTCTTTGAAGGGTTTAAACGCTTACATTCTCTTATACATTACTCTACTTCACAATACCATTTTCATTACTAAATTCAAACCTTCTAAAATCTGTTACATACATGTATATACCAAGCTACACAAAAGAGCATTCTTACCTTGTTTCTCCTTCTAGTTTTCTTACTTCCTCTTGTTCCTTCCTTCTTTCTCTACCGGTTATGTTTTCTCAACAATCTAACATTATAACCCATTCATAAATACACCACTTTAATATTAAAACTAACCCTAACATTACTTAAGCTTTTAATGTGGGTTTTAGGGTTTAGAAAATCCATTACCTCTCCAAGGGTGCAAGTGCTGTTTGGAATAGCTCAAGAACAAGACTTCTCACACTCCAACAATGCCAAAAATCGGCTAGAATACAAGGGAGCAAGCAAGAGTTCAGCTCAAATTTTCGTTTTGCTTTTAAGGCTAGAAAAAGATGGAGTTTTGAGAATATTTTTACCTCAAAAGAACAAGGAGAAGGAGGGCCTTCTAATGGTGGTGTTGAAGCTCCAAATGGGACATACCCATAAAAACGAAATTGTAGGTTTTCGAATTTTGGAAAGATGGAAATGTAGCTCTTGATGAGAGGATTCCAATGGTATACTTTTTATAATTTTTGGAAGAGTTTTGAGGGAGTAACAAGAGGAGAGAAGTTAGAGTTTTAGTGTGGCTTCTCTTTTCTCCATGGCAATCGGCTAGAGGTAGAAGAAGAGAGGAAATGAGAGAGTGAGGGAGGGGGAATCCACGTGAGAGAAGAGAATGGTAGAGGAGAGAGAATAAAGTGAGAGTGTAATAGGTTACTTTTTGGGTTTTTAATTCTTTTGTCTTTTACAAATAAAAGAAGTTAAGTGTGTGTGTGTGGGGAATGGAATCGGACAGCACACAGACCCACAAGGGTTTTGAAAAATTCTTTTTACATTATTGGACACATAAGTCTTGGTTATTTATATTTCTACCCCACAACTTCCCGTTTTTGACAGTTTTTACTAATCTCTCGTTTTATTGATTTTATTGGTCCTAAAGCTTCACTAATATTTATTAATGATTATTTAGTTGACCAAAATTGTTACGAGTCTATTTGACCCGCTTAAAGACACGTTTTCCCGGTTACCTCGAAAAACGCGCTTTAATGTTCGTTAATGTTTTTAAACCGTTTTAAAGGTCCGTTTTCTTCGGGATTTGTTCCCTTATGATTATTTATACTTAATTAAGCTTCTAAATTATTTATTAGCCTAATAAATCAGCATTTTTAATTACGGGGTATTTCATTCTCCTCTTCCCAATTTCGGTTAAATAGGTGATGGAGTTACCAAACTCCATCCCAACATCCAAATTACACAAAAAGCACACAAAATTCTAACCCTTAAGATAACACAAATTCAATGCAAGGTTTAGAACACCATAGTTAGGGTTTACCTTTTGGAGCTTTTTAAGAAGGGTTCTCACCCTTGAATCAAGAAGGGGATTATTCCACCATTGGAGGGTTGAAATGAAGCTCAAAATCAAGAAGAAAACAAGGCATTACAAAGGGGTAAAATCGGTCACCAAAGGAGGGAGAACAAGAATGGGTTTTTCAATGAAATTTTTACCTTAGAAGGAAGACGAGACTCCAAGCTACAAGATGATGTGCTTTCCTCTTCAAATGGGGAAAACCCATGGAGATGAAATTCTCCATTTTCAGATTTCGAAAAGAGAGGAAGATAGAGAATGATGAGGGGAGTTCGAATATGTAATTTATTTTTGATTCGAAGCTCAAATGGAGCTTGGGCATGAAGAGGAAGTGATGAAGCCATTGTTGGCTGGTTGGAGAACTCAAATCGGCAGCAAGGAGGAGGGAGGAACCGGCTGGGAGAAAGAGAGAGAGGAAAGAGAAAAGGAAGAAAGGAAATGAGAGGAGAGAGAGTGTGAGGGTGGGGGTATAAGTTACTTTTTCACTTTTTGCTTTTTGACTTATTTAATTAGTTAACTAGTCATGTGTGAAGGGGTTGTCTACATTAATAAAACCGGTCCACTGATATATACACACTGGAGCGTTTTTTGTTTTTTTTGCAGAAAACGCTCGTTAATTTACCCGGTTTAGCACTATTCACTAACCGGGCCCGTTTTCCGGAATTTTCTCGTTTCTTTTATTTTAAAGGTTATTAAGCTCCCATTAATGTTTACTTATAGTTATATAATCAACCATAATTTTTATGGGGTCGTTTAACTGTTTAAAGTCACGTTTTCGGGTTTTCTAGAAAAACGTGCTTTAAGACTCTGTTAGCGTTTTAACGCATTATTTAGATCCATTTTCTTCGGGAATTTTTTTCCCACATGTTCTTAGTGTGTAATTAAGGTATAAAAATATATTTATAACCCTAATGGAAGTTATATACCTCCTAAAATAATTAAAACGTGTTTTCACGTTTTGTGACTTTTACGCATTTTCTTTTTCTTTTTGGTTTTTATTTCTTCACCAATGATCTTAAGGACTTAATTAGCCTTAGAAAATAATAATCACATAATTAATTAACACATTAAGGTTTGGGGTATTTCAATCTACCCCCCTTAAATGAACTTTGTCCCCAAAGTTCACAACTTCCCATGCATCCTTTAATTAGAATATCGGGTTTACTTTTACAACACAAATCTCACATATTAGTTACACTTAACATAAACCTTCAGACTCATAGGTCTGGATCACATAACAACATCCAGACTTGAAGGTTTGGATAGCATATCACTTTCAAGCTCATAGGCCTGGATAACATCCACCACACATATCACACAACATGTCTTAGCATGTATAACAATCAGAAATACCTTTTCCATCTCTTCATGGGCTCGAGTCCCATGTATACATATACACTGTGATCCCGCAGAACCCGGTCGTGATGGACACCTTCTGGTCCCCGTTCCTTTGGGAGATCAAAATAATCACATACATTTTTAAAATATACTTCTCATGTCACCGGTCCGAAGACAAAGGCTCATACGTCCTCAGCTCGTGAGCAAGTAATACGAAAATATTCTTTATAGGGTTAAGTAGAACAAATCCTTTATTGGAAGGATACTCATTGAAAATCCTCTATAAGGTCAAGTAAAAGAAATCCTTCCTTTGAAAATACCATTTAAGAATCTTAGAAATATTAATTGAAGTCTTGAAAATACCAATTGGAAATTTGGAAACACCAATTTAAAATTCTTTTGAAAACACAATACAACTCCAAGTCCAATTATTGCTAACTGCATCTTATTCTTAATGTGATTATTTGTGACCACTTATAGGGAGTTTCAAGAATCATCCAACCCTGATGTGATCAGCATCAGTGTTGAACTATCTTTCCACCCCAATTTGTGTTCAGTTTCCCTTGATCGCATGCCAATCAAGTTCCACCTCCCACTTCAATTTCAAACAAACAACTACTTCAAACATTTACCATTTTCTATATCCCCGTCATTCTAGTCATAATCATTACATCTTCAAGGGATGGAACTCCGTCCATCAATTATCTCCACACACTTTTACTCAAGTTACCTAGGGAATTTACCTCTCGCTAGGTTCTATGTCGGCGTCATACCTTTTCATAAATCACAATACTGTATATATATATACTTTTATCAAAATACAATACACGGTTTTACATTTAGTATTATATGAACATACATGGTCGGGGTTTTAGTTCCCTGGGAGTTTCTTACTCCCTTACACTTGTACTCTCACACAATAGTTAACAAAGTAGACACACTTATCACAATGGTATTCGCATCTTCTGTGCGCAATTACCACAATTAAACCATGAACGAATGCGTATGTTCATATTACATACGCACCAATAATCAAAACAAATTATTTTGTGCTATGCACACCATAGTTCACGTACACTTGTATAATAATCAAAACAAATTATTTTGTGCTACGCACACCATAGTTCACGTACACTTGTACGTCAAAACACACTAAGCGTTTTTGCGCTCTACCCTCCTTAAAAGGGATTATGCCCACGTAATCAATCACTGAACGTTGATTTAAAATGTTCTGCCGCCGTGAAGTGTTTTAATTTCCACGCGGTATGTTATACAATGCGTTCTGGTTAGAGGATCTTAACCATATTGGCGGTTTAGTCCCTAAGCCAAGAATTCTCATTAGGGTTTATTTAACTCATAACCAGTTTCGGTTCTGGCCTGTGAGGCTTCTAGGCGTTAATAATTAGCCCTTTTACTCATATTCACTATACATATTCAACATTTGAATCACGGGTCTACTAGCTTCTGTTGCGCGACTCTGATAACCTTGGAGGTTAGTTTGCCCCATTCATTTTTTTCATACGTATTGTACATTTTCCATTTATCGCCTTCATCTTGTGAAGAATGGTTTCTCAACCGACGCGTGGTATCTCTTACCGTGAGCGAATTCGGTGAGTTACAAACTTTCTATCCACTTCTATGATAGTTTATTGTGTATGCCGTTATGTGTTTCACGATGATTAACTAGATTTCTTCCGACTTACTGACGGTTGAGGTTGAGCTACTACCTAACATGTAGTGCTCTCTCGGTTAATTCCCACACTTGAGGTATATTCCATACCGATGGTTGGTATTCCGTGTCACTGCAGTCACTTATTGCTAATCATGCCTCCACATTTGGTTCTGTACAAGTACCCTTTCATTGGTACGACCTTGCATTTCCTATGCCTCGGTCTTATAACGTTATAAGTCTTTGTTGTTCTACCACACTTAACATCTTCCACAAATTCCTAGCTATCCCACTCGGTCATTACCGCGCAAGCGCAATACCAAAACGCTCAGTCATACAGAGTGCAGAGGCGTAAACTCTTGGCAGTAAATCTCTGATGCGATTGTAATAGGAATGAACATTGTGTCCCAATGAGACCTTAATCTCATCGTACTGGCTACTGGCTTACTACCCCATCTATTTACTATCACTTACCTTGCATTTCCACCGAGTTTCACTCATAACTCCATTTATTTTCCGTATTATCCTTTTAACAATACTCATACAACGGTCGCTACTGCGCACCATATTCTTACTTCTTACACAACACTAACTTACATGGCATCCACTGTCATATTAGCTTCCGCACATGTACTTCTAAATACACTATTTTTCGAGTCTTTATGCTCCTTGAGCGTTATTCACTTTATACTTAGCATCACACACCTATGGTGGTTGCTATTAAACTTACTACTCTTCCGGTCTCCACAATTAGTACAAACACTTCTATTCGTGTAATAGCAATATGGTCAATCCTTAACATATTTCTTGAGCTTGGTTCACATAACTACCGCTCCTGCGGTCTCACAATATCGAGAGGTATCCCCACTCTTAAGGTAGTGGTTCGTTCTCCGCTCTATTCACTTGCACGACATAAACTTTCACAATCAATTAAACTTGCATAACACATTTGGTCTGTGGCTTAAATGCTTTATTGCCTCGAGCTCAGCTCATTGTAGGCTGTTCACACAAGTTTTACTTCTCCGTACACCATCACATGGTTTGGAGGTTGTATTGGGCTCCCTGACAAGGTCGTTGCATCCTGCTTCCTTATATGGGATGCCCCTTAAGAATGTCTGTTTGCCTCCTGACGACTTATGTCTAAAGCGGTATTAGCTTCAACTCTTGTGTTTCTATCACGACATTTTGTTCAACACTTGTTGACCCATACACCTCTCAGGACAGCTCCTGGGTGTTACTAGGTTATGCCACTACATCTGGTTTGTATATGTTTAGTTAACTACATCGCTTTGCGTTCTTTACTGGGTTTACTGTCCTCTTCTGTGAAGATCGATATCCCCTGGTAGTCTAGGTGATTATTCCGGGAGTTTCATCCCGCCCGTTGCACATTAACGTGTCCATATTAGGCATTGGCCTTACTATGTATAGACTGGGTATGTGTTCCAGCTATCATATTTTATTCCTCGGGATTCTTAGGACATATGAGATGTCTTTACTTACTAGTCAGTGCGCTCCACGCTTCTTGACTCATGAACATTTCCTTGAAATGGATTCACTAATGCTTTTAGTTTCGTTAACTTAACTGGGTTCGTTTACTTCAACCATTCTTGGCTGTTCGTTGCTCTTAATTAACTTTTACTGCCGACCGTAGTATGGAGTTGACTACTTCCCGTGTTCCTGACTCCACTCGTATACACATGTAGGGTACCCTACTGATACATTGCTACTTGCCCGACTAACCCATAAAAGGTATGTCAGGCCCACAAGCTCCTATCGGAGTGCGGTCATCCCACATTTCAGTTAGTACACTCGTAGTGTCCGTCACACGCCTATGTGAAGTATTCTGCTGTCAACTCCCTCATATAGTCCTATGATAACATGCATTCCGTGCTTCCCGAACTATATATTAAGGAAAATTTGTCCACTGTCTGTGTCTAGTATGAACTGGATCCCTTCCGTCGGGTTAATACCCTCGGGTTGTAGGATTGTTCTAGAGTTGCTCGAAAGCAAATGGGTACAACTTACCTACTGTGTGGCGTGGAGGCCGGTGTAGGTCCTATGGTTTTGATTTTTTTTTTAAAGAAAATATGAAGTTTGAGAAAATTTTTGGGCTTAAAAGAAAGTTTGAGATAATTATGAGTTGGAAGAAAATCTGGGTGTGAAAACGGTTTGAAATAAATCTGGGTTAGAAGAAAGACTGGGTTCATCAGAAAATTCTTCCCGGTATTTACAATGTCTTCACGCTTTGACCAAGTCTAGCTTCCCGCTGACTGGTATATCTTCACATACAATGGTTAGGCCACTAAGCCCCTCCAGGTTTCACTCTTCAAATTCTTGGATTCTTGATTCTATAATCACTTCCTTCAACAATAGGGTACCTTACTAGGTACTTTATAGTCATTAAAATTTTCCCGAATAGCCCCGTTATAGCAGCACTTGCAATAGCAAGTGCGCCATGCTGGCTGGCTATCGGTTTAACACATACTGGTTGCGGTATTACTTTTATCATTACCGTGTTCGGTAGCCTTGTTGGCTCCTTCTTTGACCTTACAGTTTTGATAATAGAACATTCGAGCGACTCTCATTGGTCTTGACATGGTAGTCGTTAACTAGGGTGACTCTCCATTCACTTAACTCCGTATTCTTCCTTAATGTTCGTCCCCACGCATTTGTCGTGGTTACCGAGACTTGATTCTCGTTCCGGTACTACTTCGTAGTCCTATTGAAGTATGTTTTACTAATACTCCCATAGTGGTCTAAACTATGATAACCGGGTATTACAACCTCTTTGGCGTTGTAGGTTTGGAATTATCCAACCTTGACTAGTTCCTTAGTCGGTTACTATACCATTGTCGGTATTATTTAACAATTGTGGTCCCGTAGACATGTGTCTCGGGTTTGTTGCTCCTCCATTGACCGCCTTTGTGCACAGTTAGTGCTTTCTTTCTTGTTGACTGGGTTTCCTCGACTGCTAGGCATGTCGACCCAGGTCGCCGGAAATTTCAGTCTCTTGTAGATAGGATTCTTAATCTTCCACTATTACGTGCGGGTAAAGGTGTTCAAACAGGTTCCGTCTCTGGGATTCTCAGTTCTTGGACTCTACCGTATGACAGGTTTTGGTTCTTACATGGATAATTCATAACAGCCAGATCGGGTTGTTCCCGAGTATGAGAGGACTTTTCATCTCTCTGGCGTACTTTCCCGAATTACAAAACGGGGGTTGCGGAGGGCGGAGAGGATGTTGTAGGTATCCAGTGCACATTGGTAATTCCTAACTAGCGTACTTCTCACGCTATCAATCAACCCTTAACCCAAAGCCTTAAGCTCCTAACTCGGTACTTCCTAAGCTCGGTATTTCCAGTCATCAGAGCGATACTTCTCTCTGATACCACTTTTTGTAACACCCCAACTACAAACACCATACTTAACAACATTTTGCAGCGGAATTACAACTCGACATCTAACTTAATCCATGGGTGCTACACGCCGTTAGCCACCCACGTGGCTAACAGGGCTAATACATACATAGTGTACCGGTCTGATGGACTAGATTACCGAGTACTACACTTTACATTTACAAATCCGTTATATACTGAAAACGAATACAATCACAATCAAAACAGTACCGAGTCTAATACATTCATCTTACGGTATCACACTTTGGTCTTACACCTCTTACAAATGCATAAACAAACTACATACACTACCCTTGCATAAATGGCTACCCCGTCCTACTCTCGAACGGCTGCCAGCTCCATTGTACTTGTAAAGTAATGGGGGCCCCCAAAGGGGGTCAGCACCTTTGCTGGTATGGTAATCGAGCAGCCTGCATACTACCGGGCCACGCACAACTATTTGTCGTCTGAGCATGCGGTTAATTATATTTAAATATGCATGAAACTATACACACATATCATGCTTATAAATCACACATCCAATGAATAGGATACAAACATAAGATTAACACATCACATTGGTTAGATCACATTATTGTGTCCTTTGGCCCTTGAGGGTTCTACCCTAATGGAGTTATTCCTTGCTAGACGACACATACCCATTTAATCGGGTTATACTTAATTACCCCTTATATTTGTACGGGGTTGATTTCGGAGATCAACGTACACAACATAACAACATACTTCACATAATAACATGTATACAACTTAATACCATTCTTCTTAGAGAACGTACACTTTACTTAGGATGTGCCGAAGGGAATATAGGCCCGAGCACACCGTACACATTTACTTCACTTGGATGTGACGGCCGTAATATAGGCCCGATCACACCATACATAATTTCCCCATAGCTCCAAATAATAGTGAGGTAGGTAAGCCTTGGTTAAGCTCGTGGGTGGTTGTGATCCAAGGAAGGAAAGCAACCTTAACATAACAGAGTGGGAGTTAATTCAAATATATACATCAACTCCCAAACAACGCGCACGACCGGAACGACCGGATTCCTCACCCCCCATAATATTAACATATTAGTTAGAAGTTCCTTTATGGGACTTATCACATCCATACACCATTTGGTGTTACAAGCTTGGTTAATCACACATAAGGGAGGTAACATCCCATTCGACAAACACAGACAACAACATTCATTAAACAACTATATATTAAACAAAGGCGACACGCATCACACACAACCACAATATACAACTACGCACGGATAGAGTAGTTAGAACGTTCTCGTAGGTTGGGAACGTTTAATCCGAATACCGATCTCTTATGTGATTCTAGAGTCGGTTAGCTACGGGTTAACATATAGTTAAGGTTAAACGGTATCGGAATTATTTACGCCACATTAATGAATTACTGTAAACTCATTTCATGCTTTATCTTTCAAGGTGGCAAACACACAGAAAACAAGTTGGCATACAAGCCGGTGTAACCCGGTAGGACAAAGGTTGCAAGAAAACCATACCTGTCACCTTGAGGATGGCTAGCCTTACTTGGCGACCCCTTAGCCCCAGCTGCCATCTCTACTAGTTCTCGTCCCTATAATCCATTTGGTCGAATGGTTAATAACCGTTCTTATTTTCCGGTTAACTAATTACCCCACATTACAACTTGTTTTACTTTCACATTTAGTTACAACTTTCCACTCTCTTAATTGTCTACTTGAAGGTTGAGTAAGGATCGGAATGTATTCCTTTTGAATAGTTAGTAGATTTGAATGGTGTACCGAGTTGTACACGGCTTGACGCCCTTTTGAGTAGCCGGTGTACCATGTGGTACACCCTTTTTGGAGAATGGAAACTGTGAATTTGGAAGGATGAGTAGTTGTGTAAACTCATAATTTTTGGAGTAGAAATTGTAGACTTGGAATGTAATTCACATATTTTGGATACTCGGTAATCAAAGTGTAAGTAAGTATTTGGAAGTGTAATGTAAGTATTTCATTACTCGGTATATTCTAATCTTCAGACCGTTACAGTATGTAGTAGTAGCCTTGTTGGTCTTGGAATGGTTAACGGTGTTGTATCACCCGCTGGGAGTAAAGTATGTATCCGCTGCGTGTAGGAGTAAGTATGGAGACGGCTAGAGGATAATGGAAGGATTAGCGGTTGGGGTGTTACACAACCGAGTAGACTTGTCTGAAGGTACATCCTGGTGCTTTTACTAGCTTCCTAACGGGAACATGCCCAAGTTTAATATGAATTTTTCAGTCATTCAATTTTGAGCATCATGAGCTAGCTTTGTGTTGTTCTTCAGCATCAAACTAATTA